>AYQD01000018.1:0-29656 GCA_000504465.1 Cryomyces antarcticus CCFEE 534 | reverse complement strand
AATGCTGGGTGCAGGGTGAGTAACGAGGGTGGGTACATCAAGAGGGAGGTAGGTCGACGCACAAGTGTAGATTGTAGTGAAGGCACACTCCACAATTACGGCTGGTCATCCGTTCAGGCCTATCAAGGCGCTTATGATCTGTTGTAGGGCAGATAGTTCTGCGACCATGTGCAGGAACAGAGTTACGAGACTGCGTGGTCACTTAGTGCCTCTGGAACTGGAAAAAGCAATGCGATACCCACGTCATGAGACTCAAGAAGAGAGCTGTGACTACCCCATATCTATGTCGGGCCCATTCGGTCAAAACGAAGCCTTCGGGGCGGCAGGAGGATGAAAGGACGTAGACAACCAAGCCTTGAACTCCGCATATCGTTGAGATCTCAGGATAGTAGAAGAGCATGCCAGATCCCAATGCTGGGTTTTCGCGTCTGTCAGTCAGCGAAAGCCTCATGTTGCAACAAGCAGGAAGAGCTTTCACAGCGGCAACACATTTCTCGTGCAATTGTTATCTTGATCCGAGTGTTCACGGTGCGTCTCAGCTTCATCTACGCCGTAGTCCATCGATCTGCGCAAGCTCTGACGCTCGTGGGTGGGTCAGAGGACAGAGCGAAAGACGGGTAACCGAGGCTGCATGGGAGCTTGTCGTACGAATCTGGCAATGGATGGCTTCATAGTTGTAACTCAACGTACGAACGATACTAGCAAGGAATGCTTGAGTGTGTCGTGTCCTTGCTCGAAGTGCTGACGCCCTCAACCCGACCAAGTGCACATCCTCGGGGTCTGACGATAAGTCGCTTACCCAACGCAATGGAATTCAATGCAAAAGGAAAGCCTGCAGTCTGTCAGTACAATAGAACTGAAACGAAAACTGTTTTATATGCTGCCCCCGGGCAAGCGTATACGCTTGTATCCAACCCTTCTATGTCCCGTTGCTGGGGAGACATTCCGCCTTGGACTAATGACGGAGTCTCCAAGCCACGAAAAGCCCAGAGATACTGCACGATTCGCTGTCAGTTGGTTCACGTCTTTCACGGGCGACTAGCCGGTATCAAGTATAGAAAATAGTATTACGAACAGGAAGGCCTCATAGGTAATGTAAACGATAGCGTTTGACGCCTGGAACGAAGGTATGCCCATCGTGGACGCGTTCGACAAAAGTCTGCGGAATTGGACCTGTAAATCCTTCGCACGAAGGTGCAGGTATATAGCTAACACTTCTACAAGTTTGACGCAGAGCTGCAGAACTCATCACGCTACGGACTATCTATCAACGCTTACTTTAGTTGCTCTGAGCTCTCAGATTTGTAACACCCGAGCGTTCTAGGTAGAACACATGAGAAGCATACGTCCAACGCTCTCTCTCTTCGTCCGGGACGCATCAGCTGGATGAAGTATGATCATTCGCACGACTGCGGGTTAATAAAATCTCGTCCCTACATGTGTCACTGAGTCCAGCTTGTCCCGTCATGGCATGTCTCTTCACTCCCAAATATCACGAGGGGCATATCGTGAAGAACGAATTCGCGATCGTACTGTAGTGTTGTTGGCGCATATTTCTCGGCGTCAAAACCAATACTTGAATAATTGTTTCATGTGTCTAGTGCACAGCCAGCAAAGCGATCAAATTGAAGATTCCGACAGCAAGTCTATCCGCTTCTCAGACAAGCAAAGAGCTGAGGACAACGCAACACGCTGACAGCATGGCAAGCATTCCCCGAGCGACCCTCATCTACATGTAGCCCCTTTTGATTGCTCAACGGAGAGATGACTATACAAATGGACATTAAATGCTGGCATCGAACGCGCCGAAAGCCAACAAACACGACGATTGAAATTTCATATCTAGATCCTCTCAGCTGGCACAGAACGGAGTTTGGACAACATCGCATCGCGCAGGGAATGGATTCTTCGAAGTCTTCGATTGAGTGGAAGCAAGTTGGAACACAGAGTAGCATACGAGCCATCAGAAGCAAATGGAAAATAGACAGATAACAGCTGAGGCCAGATAGAGACTATGGGGATAGGATGCGAAGATAGTTTCGCCGTCTCGGCCGCGCGAGGTATCGCAACAGGAGGTGGAGTTTGTCAAAGACAGAGGTACAAGAGACAACCAGAAGCAATGAGCTCCAGCTTCAACCGGTTCCGAGGGTTTAACAGCAATAGCACTGACGCGGTAGTCAAATGGGTTTCTGGAGCGCACCAACCTCAATCGTTTCAGCGGGAGGCGGCTGGTTCTCCGTGCGCGCCATTGTAGTCCCGGCTTATAGCGTTGGATCCGCTAGCTGGTGCGTATGAAGCGTTTTCAACCCCGTAGGTAGGATAAGGGGCAGTTGAGTACAGCCCTCCATTGATTGTCGATGACCCATATTGTACCCACGTAGGCCATGAACTAGTGGCCGTCTGAGGATGCTCGCAGAGATAGCGGTCGTATGCCAATTGCCAACCGATACGATCGGCGCTTTCCAGCTGTCTCTGTTGCTCTCCTGTCGCGAATGGCAAAGCCACCGAAGGCTGCAGAGTTGAGTTTACCACCTGCGGCTGTATAGAAGAATAGAGGCTTGTAGACTGGTCGACGCCGTGAGAAAAAGTGGAACCGCTCGAGACTGCATTTCCCGCGGAATCTCCTTCCGCTGGGGCAATGTTGTTGTGGTTGCTGAGCTCGCCTCCGTGGGGTGCAGTGGTGTATGCCGAGCTGGGTACGCCAGCGTAGTATCCCAAACGAGCGGCTCCTGGGTATATTGCCGTTTGTTGGGCGTCAGTGAGATGCTGTGTAGGGATCAACAGTTGACCAGTCATGTTGAATTGAGGCTGCAGAGGCTGGAACGTAGACTGCAACATCGATTGCGGAAAAGCGAGACGGCCGTTTGGACTTCCTGAGTAGTCGTTGCGGACCGTCCGGTGAACAGACTGACCATTGCGGCGAACGCAGTCGGACAGCACCTTATGCTCAACGCGGACGTTGAAGCCACGAATGCTGAGATTGCCAGCCTATATTACATCAGCCGCAGTCTCCAAGTGACCGCTCAGATTTGCATACCTCGTATTCTACTGCCATCTGACAACTCTCCTGGTTGACGAAGTCCACAAATGCGAACACGTTTTGTTTACGACCTGCAGAAGACTGTCAGTGCTGGCCAAAGGGCGGTATGTCTTTGCAGCTTACTGTCGGGCGATGTTCTTGAGATCACTTGTGCTGAAAGGATCGGTCCGTATTTTCCGAAGACTTGAAGAAGGTCTTGCTGGGTCAAGTCGGGCGGCAGGTTTCCAAGGTAGATTGCATGTCCCTCGTCGTTGTATCGAGGACTAGCAATTGCCGCAACTCCTCGACGCGGACTAGGAGAGCCAAACCCAATTTGTTGGTATGCATGCGCGTGATTTGTACCGTTGGTCTGGGCAGCATTTGCGGCGAGTGCTGGACGAGACCTCGAAGGCTCTTGCTTCTGTTCGAAGCGGAAAACTGGATCATCCCGAAGAGCCTGTTAAGGGTGGGTCAGAACAGATTTTGTGCAAGAAACAAATATACGTACCGCGTGGGCGTCACGACAGTCTTGAAAATAAGCAAACCTGACCCAGATGCCTTTGGGAGCTGATAGAATTCTCGGTCGGTCTCGGAAGGAATCCACACTTTTTCTATGGCACCGAATGGAGCAAGCAAGCGGCGCACCTCGTCCTCGTGGACGGCCTCTCCATTGTGCCTGGAAGCGTACAAGGCCCCTGAATTATCCCAGTGTCAGCTTGTTCAACAACAGTTACTTGATGGTCTTTGGAGAGCATAGTTATGGATGAGCGGAACAATGTCTTACGTTGCACTTTAGCAATTTCTGTTCGGCACTTCCGTCCGTCAATGAGAGTGTTCTTCCCCTCAACAATTGCGCGGTCTGCATTCGATTTGGTCTGGAAAGAGCCGACGTCAGAAGGCTCATGACCTGTCGATGGGCCTCTAACTTACCTCGTACTGGCAGAAAGCATATGGCATCCCTCGGGTATCACGGCGGATCTTGACATAGACAGCACCGAATTTGCCAAATACCTTTGCGACAGCAGTTTCCAACTCATCGTCGGTACGACCGGAAGACAGGCTACACAAAACAGTCAGCTAGTAAAGTGTCAAGGCTGAAGTTTGGACTGACTTCGCCACAAAAACGCAAGCGTCGGGAGGATAGATAGCTTGAGCGTTATCGGCTGAGGGCGTCTGGCCAATGCGATCCTCTCGAGGCGAAAACGGAGAGCCAAGGCTTGGAGAAATATTACCCGCACTTGTGGAGCTTGGGGCAAGAACTTCATCGTGCTGTTCTCCAGTGAAGCGAGCTGGACTGAGTGGAGAAAGCTGCTTTTTGTGACTGGGTGTAGCCTGCTCAGTCTGCTCCGTGGCGTCTTGGCGTTTCGGAGATGTGAACGGGTCGTCAATATCAGTGGTAATACCTTGCACAACGAAGTTTGAAGAACGGTCTTGGTGCGTTCCTGGTGGAGCAGCTACACCACCATGAGTCCAACGACGACCCTGATCAGCAGCGATGTCTTGTCCATGACCAGGCTGGGTATTTTCTGCAGTGCTTGTTGCTCTCTCGTTGTTGGTGCCTGCTTTCTCGTGATGCGAGAGAAGGACCCTATCCTGCGAGATGGTCCTATTGGTGGCAGGAAACACGACTTTCGGTCTATCTGAGTCATCGACGCGACTGAGACCGTGGAGAGGATGCTTGGCTGAACTCGGGGTATCGAATCCAGGAGTACTGGTATCAGCTATGGACACAAGCCGTAACGAGTCTCGAACAGCCGAGGTTTGATCTGGTGAGATATCAGTCAAAGCCCGTAGAATACTTTGCCATGTTGACAGTGACAGTAGAGGTACGGCAGGCGAGCAGTATTAGAAAGCGTGATCAAGAGGCCTCGTGATGCATGCGTGTTGACCTGTGTGAGAGAAGAACGAGGGTTGGCAATACTTGTTATCGCTATCCCATGTCGAAGGTCTAAGCGGTTTGAAAGCGTGTGGGGGGGGTACATTGGTTGGGGTATTCGATCATTGCATAAGAAGATAGTGCAGATGCACTAGATATAAGTGACAACCGTCAACTTACGTAGCTCATCTCCTTCGAGGGGTGTAGCTGGGACACTGTCTCCGGCCGCAGTGTCTCCGTACGTACTGGCTGGGGAAGGCTCAGGAGGCGCTCCACTGTGTCTTGAGGAAGTAGAAAGCTGATGATCGGAGGACGGAAGGACGCTTGAGCTGTCGGGGTGATCCACCCCTGGTTTGGTCGGCGTAGTGGGTGTGAACGACATTGCGCGGCGATTTTCAAGTGATGACGCGGAAGCCAGAGCTCAATGGAGACACTCTGCAGGGCGAACACACCCATCGTTAGCATACGGACTCTGCAGATGCAGGCAGTCTGCCAGTGTCGTCATACCTGAAGTGTGCAATGGCGAGCTGGACTAGTACTGAGAATGGAATGGAAAAGTCCCACGAGACGCTGAGCTTGAGAGCAGTTACGGAACACAGACAGGAGGAGAAACCAAGGGCGACGTCGAAGAAAACGAGGAGGAAGAGAGAAGAGAGGAAAATCGCGATGGGTGGTAAGGCATCGTACGTTTCTTGTACCTCTCGAACTCTCTCTCGTTGGCTACTGTCACCCGCTGTGGATCTCGTTTCTTTCACCGAATTGAGCTGTGGGGTTTCCACTGAGATTCTAGCGCTTCTGGATCTGGATACTCGACGCTCGTTTAGGAGATACAGCGGTGAAGACGCGCTTCGGGACGGGCCTACTTCCGAGCTTGTCATCTCCATGAGGTCGAGTCGCTTCAGCAGCTCATTGCACGCATTCTGGGTGATAAAACGGAAGGGCGGGATGCCGAATCTCAACATCGGGCGAGAACATGAACGAACGTAGATGCTGGCGAAGTGACTAGACACTCGACAAGCAATGCACATAGAGGGGATGAAGTGTGTTGGTGGAAGTTCACGAGTGAGATGGCGTGACTGGCGTGGTATGGCATGATGTCTCCTAAATTTTCCATGGTTCTCTGGCAGTGGTGAACACGCTCGATCCGTAACGGCCAAGACTTCAGATAAGACAGAGGGACAAAGGATGCTGGATGCAGGTGCCTGGCTACAAGTCTGCGTTGACCTGTAGCCAGCGAAGTAGTCTGACAGAGAAGCCTCGCAAAGTCTGAAAAAACATTCGAACACCGACAAATTGCTCAGCCGGCCGATGTGTGTATCGAACATGGTCGTCATGTAATACTGAACCCTTCCCACGGTTTGCTGACCGTCGTCGAAGAATGCAACGTATGGTTGCTCAGGTCTGTGAGATAGTCAACAAAACATTGAACATGAGGTAAGATGGGTACCCTCCTCCATGAGGTCTGCTCAGTCCATTGTCAAAACCAGATGCGAATAATTCCAACAGAAGTCCTGTTTGAGTAGGTTCATTCTTCGGATATTGTGATTTCGTTTCGTCCTAATATTGTAAAATTTTTGCGGCTTCTTTCCCTGTACGCTGTCACGCTTTTGAATCATGTCACAATGATATTTAACTGTCAGTCTGGAGATTGGACCGGCGCGGAAGAGGGCCAGGAAGTTAGAGCCTCGCGTAAGCTACACCGAAGACATTCAAGTCTTCCTATTCCTTCACTTCCGCCGCGAAGTGATTCTGACCGGGGAGTTTCCGAACGCGCCAAGAAGATAAAGACTCCGGATGGCGAACAGGAAGGTGGTGCTCCCAATGTTACCCCACGCCATGTAGTTCTAACTGCGCAAGTCTGCGATGTTCTCGTGGCCCATGGCCCACCCCGTCACGGCCACATGGCCAATGTCGGCGACCCAGAGCGCAATGACATATGTTCTCACGGTTCTAATCTCCGAGGTAGAATAGAGAATGAAGAGGCCGAGCATCGCGAGAAGTAGGTATAGGTTGCCGATTTGCAATGCAAGGATGTGCTCGCTGGGCAGTAGCGAATGACGAGGGAGATGAGCCAGTTGCGCAGAAACGAACTCGCTAGGCGAGACAAAGGGTGCGATGGCGCCCGCGATACTGCAGACAAATCAGTGCGTAGACGGACAATGTACGTCGGAGCTTACAGGGCTAATGGTTCGATAACGGTGAAGACGAAACGGGGAGTTGGTGGTAAGAGGGAAGCCATGCTGGTTCTTTGACTCAGCAGACGGCTGGGACAAAGCAGAGTTTGCGATCTTCTTGGACGCGTTTCCGGAATGTCGAGTACAGACGTTATGAGAAGTCAGGTCTGTGATACTATCATCGAGTCACTGCAGAGGCTGATGTCGGCGGGTCGGAGGCTTGAACGGCTGAACCGACCACGATCAACCACCATTGCCTCCGCTTCACTCCATTTGATACTGAGCGCAAAGTCTCTGGACCAGCCCTACTCAAGTGTCAGCGCTTATATTGACAACGCTTACATTGATCCTTGCTACGCCACAGCAGCTGAGGCTTCCTTACACTCATTGTGCTTTGCGCGCACATCCGCCAGTCACGATGCAGGCCATGCCAGACGCCCGTCAGCAGAGTTTCGAAGAACTCTACGGCCCTCCAGAGAACTTCCTTGAGATAGAGGTATCGCGTTCCACTCCCACAAAACCAAGCTTGACTGACTGGTCTGCATCAATGTCACAGGTAAAGAATCCTCAGACACATGGCTTTGGCCGCCACATGTACACCGACTACGAGATAATTTGCCGCACCAATATCCCTGCATTCAAGCTGAAGGCCAGTACTGTTCGACGCCGGTATTCCGATTTTGAGTACTTCCGGGACATTCTGGAGCGCGAGAGCGCGAGAGTCACAATACCACCACTTCCAGGAAAAGTGTTCACGAACCGCTTCTCGGACGATGTGATAGAGCACCGCAGAGAGGGCTTGCAGCGATTTCTGCAGATAGTAGTTGGCCACCCATTGCTGCAGACGGGAAGCAAGGTTATGGCAAGTTTCGTACAAGGCAAGTTTTGGCCACAACTCTCAATGGCGCAAAAATGAGAGAGTAAGAGCGAGGTTGCTGACCACAGAGACAGATCCAAACTGGGACAGGAATTCCTGGTAACTAATCAGCCAGGCTAGCGACCGTGTTAGCCTGGCAGGGGCCAAGCTAAGGCCAAGTGTGTTGTCATGTGCTGGCAGGACTCCTGGGTTTTGGGTTTTGTCTACAACGGTTGTCTTGTAGCGATTTAGCGCCGGGGTGTGGAGTCAGGTTTTGTTCTCACTTATTCGTTCGGTAGTAGCGAAACGCTCCTCAGCCTCCCCCTTTAGGCCTAGACAAACCGTTCCAAGCTGTTGCAGAAGAGATGATGCTATTTTATGCTATGCTCCATCAGTGCATTGCTGATATATTGCCGTGCCACATAAGTCATGAAACGTCCCTGACCATGCAACGCCGTTCCAGAATTTCAGCTTTAGCCCAAATGGTCATGCCTATGCGTGCCGCGACGCTCTAAGCTGTGAACCTCAATACCTTCCCATTGCCGCCTCAAGGATCCGCAAGTTGGTCTCATCTACATCATTTGCGTCGTCCGCACTCAGCAGTTTTCTCCCATCTTCTGGAAGTATTTCCTCTGAGCCTATTCGTGTTTCTTGTGGAGTCTGGGAACTTGTAGATGTGACCGAACCTTGATCAAGATTTCTCCGGTACGACAGGTGGTCTTCGTTTGGTGAGCTGGGAACAGAGTCTGCTGGCGCAGCGACAACGAACAAGCCGTCATCTGCGGGTTCGGCCTCCATTTCAGTCGCGTGCCGATATTTACGCAGCGGTAATGGAGGTGCTGGTACTGGTCTAGGTGTCGACGCTCCTGGTCGTGCAGGCAACGGGGGAGGTGGGACGGGCTTCCTCTTGCTGGTGCTGATTGACGAGGAGGACCAGGAGGCTCTCTCAGGCTTTGGAAGGGGTGTACCCGGAGGAGGTAGCGGCTGACCGCGACCTACGGGCTGGTTTGGTAGGAGGGGAGGATCTTGATGGCCGAAGCGACAGTCTCTTTCGGACTGGGTTTGGTCCCGTTGTGCCGGTTGATCATGTTCCAGCCCCACTTCTTCGCCGCTGCGGTAGCAGAGCCAACAGACGGGTGAGCGAGGTGCTTCTTTTCGGTGACAGACGACGTGTGCGATGGACTATTCATGTTCGAGGTCTCAAGGTCGTGACTCGATGATGATCTGATCGAATCAACGTCATCGTTGCGTGATGTTGGTAGCGAAGCTTGCCATAACGATTGCTCTGGAGGTGTCGAGACCGTCTCGTCTAGATGATCGTTGTCTTCAGAGGCTCTGAAGCTCATTGAGGAAAAGCTGTTCGTCTTTGTGGATGGTATCATGCTAGTAGTGGACGGCGAACCGACCGGAGATTCGATTGGGGAATGAGATTGTGAGCGAGTCGAGATTTCCTTCATAGCACTCGCGGCATCCTGTGTGCCTTTCATCGTCTGGCTTCGAATCGCTGCTACGGTGGCCGAATCAACGCTCAGAATTGGCGAAGCAGTTGTCGCGAACGATTGCGACCGCATGACCTTTGGCTTCTCCGGAGCTGCTTGGCCATGTAAGTCTGTCGTATCCGCAGAGGTGTCCGATGTACTATTTGACATTGCCGACTTTCGGGCTCTCAATCCCGAAGGGGGTGTGTCGAGAAGCGAAAGCATACTATTAGCTTTACCCACCGCACTAGGCGCAGTGACCGAGCTCTCTAGTCTAGCGACATCTGCCTCTCTATCAGTTTGACCTTTTGGAGGTTGCTCATGTGCTGTCGTTGCTTGCTCAGAGATTGCTGAGGCTTTCGCGTCCTCTTCCCATATGCCCCCTCTGAAGCGCTGAGATGTGGTATCGAGGAAAGGAACATCGTCCCAATTCGGCAGAACTACAGTCTCTCCAATGACTTCTCGTATCCTACTCTCGATGGCACGCAGTATGATCCCATATGTTATCTGACGGGAGCTGACAATGGGCTCGATCGACATCTCCATATTCGGCATGGTTTCAAAGGATATCCACAATCTGTTGCTAGGCGGGGGTTTGACACGGAGCAAAACATGCCCTTCGAGCTTCTTGAAGATCCCTGCCAGGATGAGGTTGACTTCTCGGACTTTGAAGCGTGAACCGAGCTCAATGCGAGCCACGGCCGCTATCTCGAGCTTGAAGTTGCCATCGTATCTAACGTCAGCTTCCACTGTGAGAGCACCATCAACGGTAAGTTCTTTCAGCTTCGGATTGGTGATCAGCGGTGCACTATCTCCAAGATTGATGTTCTGTATCTTGATGCTGGTCAGGAATGCGGGCTTAGATACTCGAGCTATCTTTTTGGTAATCTTGGTGCGGATGTACTGCTCAACCTCGGAGGTCTTGTAGAGAGCCAAGAACATCCTGCCAATGACTGCGTTGAGCCATCGCGTCTGAAGGGTTTCTTCGGATGCATGCAGCTGCTGGACCAATTTCATAATATGCGCTGACTCGAACTGCAAAGGCAGTGGGGGACTGCAGATAGAATGACGCCTGGTTTCTTGATTTTGCAACAGAGCGTGGTAGAAGTCTTCCTTCTCAGAGCAACTGTCCGAGAAAATGAAGAATGGCCTAGACTCTGGTGGATCGTCTTCGGCCGTGTCCTTACGCACGAGGCGTATGCAATTCCTCTTAATCCACAGCTCCCCTTCTGGTATGTGTTCTCCACCAGCATAAACATCCACATTATGGTGCGCGAGTGAGATAACGTGTCGCACTTCGAGCTGCTCTGAGTCATCGTAGAGCATTAGATATCCATGCCTATGTCGGTCAGCCAGGTACAGGAGCGTATCGTAGAGCTATATCAAGCTGACCTCAATACCACATAGAATGTGTTTCGGGCACGCTTTGTTGGTTTCCCATGAGTTCTCCCACCCTCCAACATCAGTGACTGAGTCTTGTTTCTGTCAAAGATGCTCCGGTACATGCTCTGATAGACACTTGGACTCTCAGCAGCAGCAACTGCACCTGTGGGCGTAGTACGCTCTGGAGGCTTTCCATTGACACCGCCCGGAACGTAATTCCGGCACACAGCGAAATATCCTGCGGCGACGTCTGACTCGTGAGGGCGTACCTTGGGATGGTCTCGCAATGCGCTGATGTCGGTATCTGGGAACTCGGTTTGAACTTTCCGACTCCAAGCTGTGTCGACGGGACTCGATGGTCCGAGGTTACGCTTGGGGAAGGTTAACCAAGCATGACACAGAAGAATGCAGACTACCAGTGGGAGGAGCGTGATGCCCCCGAAGAGGTAGATGGCTAGGAAGTATGACAGTGTCACCATCGCTGAGCCTGGGTATTGGAGGCCAAAGCCACCGCCATTGGTGATCGATTGTAACGTAATTCTGTGCGCCTTCGAGCAAATTGGTAACACACTCCACGGCGATGCTTGGAGCAATAGCTTGCGTTGTATTGCGTTTTAGTATCGAACTCTCTGCACCAGTTCAGTTGCATGTGTTGGAGGATCCCGGCGTGCCCGTGTACCGCACAGAGCAAACAGCGGACGTCCGAGGATCTTCCTGAGTATATGTATAAGTAGGGTACACGCCGCCGACTACGCCGTTCCCCGACACAACGTTCACGAGTCTCTCAGATACAGTGATATCAACAATACTCTCCACAATGCATTGTTGGTGTGTTCACATATTAGAGAGGAGCTTGGCTCATTACTATGTATTGAGTTTGTGTTCTATTTGCTGGTGAATTAGGTGCACTGAAGGTAAGGCGCTGTCAAGTACAGAAGGGCTCGACGTCAACAACAAAAGATCTGCCATAGAGGCGAGCGTGCACCTCATGGACAGGAATACACAAGGCTTTGTGCTGGTCTGAATCGTCTCCAATTTCGAAGCCAACCAGAACGACTACTGGTCGAGGTACCCTACTAGACGTTCCATGCACCGGGCTCCATGAAGTCATCAAAGTTGAAGTTGCTGATGTTGTAAGTGTTGAAACCGTCGCCGATGGCAGGGTTGAAGTCCATGTCAGAGAGGTTGGCTGGATCGAACTGACTGTTGAAGGGGAATTGGGCTTGTGAATCCTTCAAAGCCTGGATCTGCTTTCTCATCTCTGCATCAGCAGCGATGGCATGAACGCGGACCAATCCTTGCTCTTGCGTATCCGCCAACATCTTGTCGAACACCTCCATTCCTGCTGCGAAACCCTGCAGGCCTTGCGAAGCGAAGCTACCGAACCCGTCCGGTATGAAATCTGAGGTTCTGAAGGAGTTGTCGAGTGGTTCCAGAACAGTAGACGCGTCGGGCACCACGATGGAGAGAGGGACTTGAGCAGTGTTGCTGGTGTTGCTCGAGGGGTCGATCGAGATGTTGATGGCATGGTTGGATGTTACTGCTGGCTGACGTGCTGCATCAGCAAGCACAGGCTGCAAGTTGACCAGACCACCTCCGATCGAGAAATGGTCTGACTGAACGACTAGCGCAGCTGTTGGCTGTGTGGCCATAGTCAAGGTAGAGTAGGTAAGCGCTGACGAGGGTTCTGCTCCTATGCTTGAGAGCTCGTTCTCGACGAAGTAGCCAGTCTCGCGGCAGTAGCTAACGATATCCTCCACTGACAGGTTGCTGGTGCGAAGGTGTTCGTCGAAGGTAGAGTTGTCAGGCATGAACTTTCGATTCATGTTCTTCACGCCGGTTGTCTCAGCCACCTCCCAACCAAGTGCCGAAAGGTACTCTCCAGGAGGGATGATTCCAATGTAGAAACCAACTACCGCAAGAAACTCGTCCAGCGGCGCAAGGCTCTTGCCCTTGTAGTCGCGGATGATGGAGTATGCCTTGGCGAGAATGCTCCACTTGGCCTTGAATGGGTCGGCTTGCCAGAGAGATCTCATCAAGCCGGAGATCTCTTTCTGCTGGTAGGAGCTGAAGATTGGGGAGTAGTAGCCTGAATCTTGTCAACAACGTTCATCTTACTTCATTGTCGCTCACTTACTTCTGAAGGCCATCCAAGAGTTCAATGGGCGCTTCGCAACAGGATGACCAACAGCGTCTGTACCGGGTAGAGCAGCGCGAGGGTGAGGAACGATAGGTTTCTTCTTTGTGATCTTGAAAGCAGTGGTCTTCTTGGAGCGCTTTGCGCCGGGTAAGTGCACCGGCATTGATTGGGTTTGCGACTGAGTCTCTGGTGCGACCTGGACCTGAGCGCTCTGGATTTTCTTGAGAAAGTCTGAGATCTGTGTGGGCGAGCAAGTTGCGAGGTACTTTCCGAATCCTGATGGTACGGTTGTGGTCGACATGTTTGCGCAATCTGTCGACTCGATTGATTTTGGTAAGTAACGAGGCTTAAGGCTGCTGATAGAAGGACGAGGAGAAAGAGAATTAGAAAGAAAGAAACATCGTGGATAAGAGGAGATTGAAAGGCTGTCTTGAAGCTCGGGTGTTTGTGCTTTGTTGTTGTCGAGAATGGAGGAGGCTGGTGAAACAAAGCGACAAGATCACAAACTTCACTTCATCAGTTCATCTCACTTTCACTTCATCTCACTTTGCCTCCTCACAAGGCTTCAGATGTGCTATGTTCATCAATTTGACGCCCTGCTGATTTGCGACTACAGTTCTCTTTTGGTGTAGCTGCCCCTTACATTCCTCGGCCCACAGTTCCTTCATTCCTACTGATGACGTTCAACCTGCCTTTTACCGATGAGGATTGAAGGAAAGGTGCGCAGGTTCTGCGGAAGGCGTCTTAGGCCTTCCCAATAACCTGCACGAAGTGGTTAATCGAGGGATTCGAAATATCCCCTTATGTCCAGCGACGACCTACCTAATTCTCTTGCCAATCCGGTCAATTCTTGGCTTTTAGCCCTCAAGGCTTTTTCCGCATACTATCTGTGTAAGCTCAATTACTAGGCATTCAACCACGAGTTGACTTACCCTCGGAAATGGGACTGGAGTAAAGGTGCCCTGTCGCATCGTCAGCTTTGAGCCCACGGTCGAATCCTGTGCTGTTCAGTTACCAGCTTGATCTTGCGTTTTACTCCCATGAATGTTTTTGAGGCGCAAATATCAAGATCGAGAGCGTCCTGTTCTGTTGTCAGCTAATCTCTGGCGGCTGAGAGTCGGATACGAACCATATTGAGAGACCTGAGAATGTGTTGATACTCCATTTGCCACATCAGGAGTATCATGGTGCCAGTAGGAGGAAGCATCTGGAAGGCCGCCAAGTCCGTTCGATATATTTGAACCAAAGATCCCATACCGGGCGCACCGTTACTGAGGAATTGGTGCCATGGATGAAGGTTTGGCTGAAAGGTTCGGCGGCACGCTTTGATGTGCTCTTCTCGCCTATCTCGAATAAACGTCTGCCGTTGCTTTTCACGTTTTCTCCACCCTTCAATAGTAGCCACAATTTGTTCTGTGTAGCGGTGCGCATGCGCGAAAAACGCGTCGTGGGTGCTACTGTTTGCAAAGAGTTCAGGGAAGCGTCTGAGTCGGCTGCACTCATCAACTATCACCTTTAGAACCACTTGTGCTCGATCTCGGCGAAGTGTTTTGTAGTTGAGTATGTACTCGTCGCGTACTGCTTGAAGGTCTGTGAGAAGGATTTGGAGGAACTCCAAGGTACACGGAGTCGACGCCATCGAAGGTTCATCTGCAAACATCGTGAGAACGAGCAGAGTTTTGGGTTGAAGGCTGCTTACTGGAAATGCTGCCACGTCCATATTGATCGTAGAGATTGGAAGCCCTGCTGGTCCAGGCCTCGACGGAGGAGTGCGCCTTCTGGTGAGCTGTAGGTTCCATTTCGACTTTCGTAATGCCCACGCTTTAGACGAATCCAAAGAGTGGCTGACGTCCTTGCAAAACACCACGGGTTGTCCGATGGGACCCTCGAAGACGTTGTTTGGTTTGCTCAAGAACCGAAAGCCCGACTTTGCATACTGTAAATATCTTATTGTCGATCGCGTACTATTGGAGCCCCGGCAAGTTTGAGGTAAGGTAAAACTTCGTTCAAGGTCAGTGTACATCTATCATTGTCACTGATACTTCACTTGAACCAACGACCATAGCCAGCGCGGCCACCACTGCTTTTACGTTCTTCTCTTCTCTTTGAAGCTCCATACCATTCTAGCTCCACTGTCTACGGCGACGCTGAATTTGCAGCTGTGCAACAAGCACCAAGGTTGAATGTGGAGTCTACTCTAGCCCAGCCTACGATTTTCTTTATGCGTTGGCTGCATGCCTCGTGATCGTACTCCAATGCCTGGTAGAATGGCATCCACCTCTGCGTAGTGTTTATTCTTCGCCAACAAATTCGGTATTGGGAATATACCGCTTTCAGGAAACCATCTCGCTCTCTCTGCCACAGTTGGCAACTCTGGTGCAGCCCACGAGAAGCAAGTTGTGACCTCTACAAACGCGGAAGGTATGCGCACGACGGGCATGTGTTCGAGCAGAACACTTAAGCTTTTGAGAAGGAGTGGATGGTTTGATCTTCCAACGCAGACCTCTTCATTTGCAGGAATGGTTCCTTCTTGGGGATCTGAAGTGGCAAATCACACCGTACTTGGAAAGGATCTTTCTCGTCGAATGTTGTAGCATTATTGTCCAGAATACGGCAGACAAGGTATCTCAACAGCAACTTCTGGTATTTTCGACTCGGCAGCAATCCACCTTAGCATACCAGCGTGCAACTTCGCCAACCTCCAGCAAATCTCCACCACAACAGAACTAGCGGCCACGTTGACGTCCACAGCATCTTTTCCTCCTCAGGAATAGAAGCATCACATGGACGCGCGACAGCCTTCGACGGGTGATCACGGCATCTTTCCTTCACCACAACTTGCACACCACGCCCTAGCACCATTCCTCAATCTACTGAAAGGGTCCTCCTCTCACCAACATTCCGAACGTAACGCCCCTGGTACACCAAAATCCAAGGGAAAAGAGACACTCCAAACTACCATTCTTGTAACCCCCCACTTTCCACGCCATTCTTTCCCACGTTCTCCAGCACCCCTTCGGTGCATTCACTTCTTCTCGCACGACTTGTGCGCTCATGTACCTTTGGCAGCAGCAGAGACAGAAACCGGGGACCTCGCAAACACCGACTATGGGATTGGAGGCAAAGTTGGCGTGATGGAATAGCACAGCTGGACAGGAGAGGACGGGACAATGCAGCCCACTCGACTCAGAGAGGAAGACTGAAATGGACGGACAGATGGACGGACACTTGGAGACTTGGCTAGATCACACTCTGTAGCTAGCTAGATAGCCTCTATGTAGAAAAATACAAAAGCCCCTCAAACCCCCCTTGATGCCGGCGTTGTGCGTGCGTGATGGAGTGGGCGTGCTGGCTGCTCGTCTCCACGACGGCCATTGCGCAGGATCCGAACCTGCAAACCCCCATCCCTTGAGCTCCGGCCTCGAGACCCAAGCTGTCCGCCCACCCAGACAGCGATTGGACTGGAGCGAAGCGAAGCGACAACACTTCGCAGTGACTCTTCTCCAACGGAACACGTGGTGGCGTGCTCTCGATAACTCTCAATAGAGTTGCTGAAACGCCGTGGACCCGCTTCTGCGGCAGGCGCTGTAGGGGAAATTAGGGATTCTTGAGCATCGGACTTCTAGCTTTCAACTTTCTATGTGCAGCTTGCAGCTTCGGTTTGCATGCAGCTTGGAGCTTCAAACTCCAAGAGGCGGAGCTGGTGAAACTAACCAGGTAAATCGCGCAAAATCGCGCACAAAAGGGGGCTGGTGAAGTTGAAGGACTTTTAGAGCTTCAGCTTCGAGCTTCAAGATCAGGAGGCTGGTGAAGTTGAAGGACTTTTAGAGCTTCAGCTTCGAGCTTCAGAATCAGGAGGCTGGTGAAGTCTCCAACAAAATCGCGCAAAAGAGGGCTGGTAAGATCAAGTGAGCTTCAAGCTCCGAGCTTTGAGCTCCAAGCTTCAAACTTAGGAGGTGTGTTGGCAGAGAGCTAAGGAACCAGGAAAGGGTTGGCAGGGGGACAGAAGACGTGGGCATGGTTGGCAAGGGGATGCGGAGATAGGAGATAGAGACTTGGGCGTTGGCGAGGTGACGCGACCGGAGCTTCCACATGACAGGAGGAGACGCAGGGCGTGAAGTCGAGAACACTCCGGATTGCAAGGGAGACAGGACGCATCAGCACTGATCGCATGTATTCATGTTTCTTGTGAGCGCAGAAGAGTCATGGAGCGTAGAGGGATCTGATGAGCGCAGCTGGCATGTGAGCGCCAGAGCAGACTGGAGCCTTGAAGAAGCAGCAGGAAAAGATGTTGGATTGCAACAGTAGCGACGCAGTAACGCACAGTCAAGCGGAGTTAGGTCTTGGGGCAAAGATGGATGTCATGATAGCTGATGCGGTGCTTCGACCTTCATGCGCCCAAGACGAGCTCACAGCTGTTTGAGAGAAAGGTTGATGCACGTCAAGACGCGCGTTAGGAGGACACTGGATCAGGTGCGAGCACCCTCTCTTCTTGTTGGTACAGCTCCGTCTTCCGTGTTGTTGAGCGCTTGGTTGCTCGCAGGTACGTTCTCCGCCTGAATATGGTTACGTCCTCTACGTCCATTCTGTCCGTCTTCTTCTTCCTGAGCCAAATCATCGGGGTGGTGTGCACTCGCGCTCTACTACTGCGACTATGCCAACCGGCTCAGCCATTCTGCTGTTGGCATTGTCTGCCTCAGGGATCGTTGGAGGCGTGGTTGAAGTGAACCACCGCTCGACATGATCCACATCCGTACACAATATTCCCTCGTCATCAGAGAGTTTGGCGGAGAAAACTCGACCAGTGTCGTGCCACAGAGGACAGTTCCGCTTGTGATGGAGGATAGAGGTTGCAAGATCTGCTGGCTACATGGATTTCAAGTGCGAGCGTGAGCGATGGTGTGCATTGTGCGGAGGGATAGTAGATAACCAGAGAAGCAATCATATCATAAGTCTCGTCGTCAATGACAACAGAACATGTCTTATCGAAAGGTGCGAGCCCGCGCTGGTCGCGCAAAGCTTCCGAGACTGTGAAGGAGCTTACCTATCCAAGCCGTGTCAGCGAAACCTACCATAGTAATGAGTTGGAGACACACTACGTACCTCTTTGGTGAGGCACGAAGCTGGTTATAGAGTCATGAGCTACTCTTAGCATGGAACATGTAGCAAAGACCTGTCTCAAACGCCAGAACCGGTCCAATCACTGCACCAGATGAAAGTCGGACATCTCCACTGAGTGTTCCGTTCCTTCGTGCCAGAGGGACCGACCGGACGAGCGCACATCCAGAAGCTGCGACCCTGATTCTCGCCCTTCTTCTTCGTCCTCATAGTCATGCACGGCTCTTGATGCCCCTCGCAGCGGGGTGCAGCGGGTTTTGTGAAAAGTTTTCCCCATGACTCTTTGGAGACAATGGGGTCATGAACAGATTCGGAACTTATCGCTGACATTGAAGAGCAAGTGCTGTTGTCAGGAGTGTCGTCAGCGTGTACGCTTTTGTCGTCCTTAGGTATGTTGAGCGAGGCTCGAGCTGGCATCGTTTGGGTCGAGGAAGTTGCGCCTGTAATCTCAGAGGGAGCCATGCTGTGTGCCACGGCAACAGATTCATCTTGCGCCTGCAAAGTTTCCGGATGGAAGGGAGGGAGAAGCGATGGCATCATTCCGGGTTCATCTTTGGGGTAGGTGGTGAAGTCCGTGGAAGTGGACGGCAGTCCTGGCGTGGATTTGTCCACACTCTCTTGTGAGAAAGCTGGTGTGCTCGGAAGCACAGAGGCGATAGCGTTCTCAGTTGTCTTTGGGGGTATGTTCTTGGGCTTGAAGAAGCCGCTGAGCTTCTGCTGCCCTTTGGGAGGGGCAGCTGGCACGGTGCTTGTGCCGTTGGACTTGGAGCGCTTTGATGATGCAGCAACGATGGTTTCGGCCTTCCGCTTAGGTCTGTCAAAATTCAAGCTGCCATCCGTAGGGTTGGAAGCTAGTCGGAGAGACGGCTGAACATCTGGCGAAGTCGGGAGTAAGTGAGCGCCGGACTCAATGGTGACCTCGCTGCGACTGATGGTCTCGGAAATGACTCCTTTCTCTGGTGAACTTCGTTCAGAATCAGTAGGTGTGCCAGTTCCATGTGGACTCTCTGCAGCTTTCAGCGACGGTTTTCGGGAAAACATGTCCTTGATACTCCGCCGCTTGTCGAACTCGGGAAGAAGCCTTGCTGAAAACGCTGGTAAGTCTTTGGTTGACCACTCCCGCTGCCGCTGGCCGTTCATGAACATGCCAGGCGGGTTCATGATGTCGAGCAGCTTGATCATTTTACTGTCGAGCTCTACGTCATCTTTGAAGACAGCAAAGACAGGACAATGATCGGAGCCCTGTTCTCAACGTCAGTAGTGTCTTGGTGGTGTCGACGAGTTCGCAAGCAGAGACATACCATGAGGCCCTCTTGGATGTTGCTTGTTGAGAACCAGTCTTTCATGGTTATAGAACACAACACGTAGTCGATCCTACTTCCGTGGTTGCCTGGTCTAGCGTTGATCTTTTGTTCCCAATGCGTGTACATGCCTTTCCTTCCCTCGTGAAAGCCACGACAAAGGTCGTACATTATTGGCTCCTCCCTACCCTTATCTCTTTCTCCAACCACTTCACCTCCCAGCAACAGTTGGTTGAAGATGCGGCGGTTGGGAGTTGAGATGTAGTCCTCATGAGTTATACCCATCTTGCGACAATCGTCTTCCGCGCTGGCAGTGTCGACCTCGGTGCGCGAGACATTCAAGTCGCCAGTCAAAATGACCTTCTTGCCCATCCTGACAAGGTTGCGAAGCCGAATGTCGAGAGCGCGAAGAAAGGCGTAGCGAAAGTCGTCGCGAAGACCGTTGCTGTTGGCTATCATTGTCAGCTTCCTGAGGTGCAACAGACGCCACCGAACAGATCAGGATAGGAATACCTGGACTGTAGACACCGAAGAGAACGAACGCAGGAAACTCAAGCACCACACAACGGCCTTCTGTGTCGAGTATTGCAGGGTCCGGTATGCCAAGAGAGAGAAGCTGCAGCTCTGAAGGATATCCACCTAGAGATTCGTACAAGGATGGTCAGCTCGCGTTAGCACGTACAACAGGTCTTAGCATTTGGAGACGAAGCTAGTTTGTACCTATCTGGTGCTCCAATTCCAGATCTCTGTACGGTGAGGAAGAGTTCGGAGGACAGAGAACACCAAGTACTCCTTCCTCTGCTCTTATGGGGGCGCAGATAGAGGAGCGTGTGTAGATGCCTACGCCTGAATAACCTGTTCAGGTCTCTGCGAATCAGTACGGTCCGCCTGTATTTTCTAGAGTGCCTTGCGTCCAGCTCGGCCGCCTGCTTCAACCATCATCTGAATTGTCTTCTGAAGCCACGTTTGCTGTGAGATGAGACCTCCTAGAGCATAGCGAAAGCTCTTCACTAGAGAGCCATCGCCTTGGGCGACGTACCCTTCTTATGCTTCGGCAGACTGAAGTAACAGTCCCATCCCGGCAATAAGACCATGTCATCCCTCAAGTCTTTCTTTTGGATCTTCAACTCCTGCATGACTACGATGTCCGCCTCTAGCACATCGAACATGTGCGGGAAAGTAGGGTTGGTATGCCATGCTGGTAGCCGAAAGGGTTCCGAATGCCGTTGACGTTCCAAGTGGTGAGTCTCAGCGGCATGGTGGTATCGTGGAATTCTAGAGAGCGGGTTGCAGCAGCGAAGGAGGCTTTCGGCGTCTCATGTCGGCTTCATTGGTATAGCAGTGAGGTGCTTTGAGTAGCGTGATCCAGGACGGAGCAGTTTAGAGTGAGTAGCAGATGAATCTGTGTGAAGTGAGGGCTATGTGAAGCTCGAGGCTCCAAGTTGATGACGCGCGAAACTCGCATCGGGAGATCGGGAGCCCCGCGTTTGCTTCGGGAACTTCGCATCTCTCCCGCGCCCGCTCTCGACCTCACCTGCGGACGACGACGACGACGACGACCTGCCCGAAAGTACCTTACCTTACCCATTGACTCTCCACTCACCATGCTCGCTCGCCAATCCCTCCAACGTGCCTCGCGCTTGGTGCGCACCCCAGTGGTTCGACGTCCTTATTCTTCCCACGGAGTGGGTGAGACTGGCCTCCACGGCCCAGCAGACAATGCGTTCAACCGAGAACGTCAAGCTGTCAAAAACCACGCTGCTGCCACCAGTGGTACGTTCAATATTGCCCCTGTTGCTCTGGTTTCTCTTCCTCTCGGAAGCAGGAGATTCAGGAAGAGTGCGCAAGCTAACACGAGTTCTCCAAAGATACCTGGCGCAAGCTCTCTATCTAGTCAGTCATCCCCCCGGCTACGCGGTGAACTACAGGGCCCCACCCTCTACCGATTCTCCTATGGAGCTTTCGAGGGCATAGATGCGCACAGGACTGACATGGGGTCGACAGTGTCGTGATTCCCTTACTCTGCATGGCCAGCGCAAATGCCTGGACCCTGTGGAACGAGCATTGGGAGCATGTTGCACACGGACCACCGCTAGAGGAGAGGCCAGAGTACCTGTACATGAATATCAGATCGAAGAACTACCCTTGGGGTGATGGCGACAAGGTGCGTTCACGGCTAGCGTGGCTTCCTTCTTTGTTCTGCTTCATTTCCCTTGGGCTGTACAAAGAACCTTGGCTTGGTCCGAACTCCGAAACCTCACTACGAGCTCGATCGGACCAGAGAGTTGATGACCGAGAGAAGTCGCAGTGCTGGGGCGAAGTGAAACTGACTCTGGCCACTATCACAGACTATCTTCTGGAACGACAAGGTGAACTACCACAAGAAGGACGAGTGAAGTCTCAGTGCTGTGGAGACGTGAGAGATATGAGAGAGATGATACTTGGACAGAGCTGGTGGACCGACTGCACTGAACTTCATGGGGAGAGAGTCGTATCAAGGTCGTGCTCGAAGACAGCTTTTGTAGATTATCCGCAGCAATCAACCATTTCGTCTTGTGTTCAGTGTACCCAGAGTGGCCGAGACTGATCAGTTGCAAAGTCGCCCTTCATGAATATCGGCCCCTTTAGCTCAATCATCGCTGTGACTGTTATTTGTTTCTCAAGTGTAGGCTGAAAGTGCTAAACGAGAGTCATCTTGCACCTTCCAGGGATGCACATCAGCCGATGTCTCAAGCAAGTTGATACCTCAGAAACACTGCCAAGAAGAACAGATGCCCGAAATCGATATATAGACAGGAAGGCGAGGTTTCAGCCGGTCGCGGTCGTGTTGTGGTTGTTCCTGACCGTACTGCGGGAGAACACGTCGCACTTCCTTTCTCATTTCGATCACAACACAATCGCGGAGGGTTATCAGCATCAGCATCAGCATCGGCATCGGCATCCAATTCATCAGAAGCTAAGCACAACCATGCGACCTGCTTGACCTTTCCACCTCCTCGACTTCCATTCCGTTTCTCGTGCAGAAGACGGGCGGAAAGATGTCACGCTACTTGACGCCCCAGAAAATAACACTCCTTCTATTAATCTCAACATACTGTTCAAACCTTGTCCCAATCTCCTCCTCTGTATCCGTCCTCTCTTTGATAATCTCTTACATCCTTCATGATAATCCTTCCACTCCCACCACCGATGTCAACTCCTTCGAAGATGCTCTCCGCAAGGAAGCGTCTGCGATCCGGGACGTAGTGTCTGGGACTTGCTGCTGGAGAAGATGTGGGAGTTGAAGGGGCTGGATGGGCTGGGAAGGATGTTTGAGGGGCTGGAAGGCATGCTGCACTGCCACTGAACAGGACTGAGAATGGAGGAGCTGAGCGGGACGGAATGGGAAGGTTGAGGTTAGGGAGGAGGAGTCCTTTAGGCATGTTTGTCAGACGCTGTTCGGTGAGTCCCAGCCTGGTTCGCTGCCCATGTTTTACACACTCGCGTTCAATCTTCGCTGCACTGTATATTGGTCCCCTCCGTGTGGAGATGTTCTCCTTTGGAGGAAGCTCACCATTGCAGAAGGGCACGGACAGCAGAAAAGTTTGTGTCACCAGCTGAGAACTCGGACCTCTAGGTCGAGTTCACACGCCTTCAATTTGACGATGAGTTGAAACTATGGAACGTATTCCGCACCTATCGCGCCCCAACATTCGCAGCGTGGAGGAAACGGCATCCCCACGCCAGTCCAGAAAGCTTAGAATTTGAGCCTTCCTATGGGCTTCCGAGCATCCAGGGCAACTCAATGGCACACGACGAAACACCACTAAAGAATCAAGCGGGCATGACCAGTACGGCCGACGTCGAGAAGATGCTAGAATGGCAGGTTGAGAGGTTGCAGAAACTGGGAAATCGTATCCCCGATGATATGAAAGAGCTACTTGGGCAGATGATGGGACAGGGAGCTATGGTGCCTAGCACGATTCACTTCGTGAAGTATGTACCGCCCCGTCTCCTTCATAGATACAAGAGTGCTACGGTCTCCCTGCGAAGGGAGTTTCGTGGTTCCCTAGCATTGGGGTCGAGCGTGACGATCAAACGCAGCTCTATTACGGCATGCTTCTGCTTCTACAACCGTTCAATTAGTATCAAAGCTAACGAAGCATGACGGAGTAGGTTCTTCGATGCCTGGCGCGCTGGTGATTACACCACTTCTTTCGAATCCCTTCATCGCTACTTCGACTACACGCTCCAGTCAAGTCAGACGCAGAACTCCAAGACGTATTACCAATACGCGTTATTACACATGGCCGTTCTCCATGCAGATTTTGGGTGCTTCTCAGAAGCTGTGTCTGCGATGCAAGAGTGTATTTCTACGGCCCGTGAGAACCAGGACATGGGATGCTTGAACTTCGCGCTCAGCTGGCTCCATCACCTAAAGAAAGCACACCCGGGGAAAATGAAAGATATTGAGAGTGGAGGCGGCCTGGCTGGCAGCGAGAGAGATGGGATCGCTTTCCTGAAGTCGAAAGCAAGGGAAGGCAGGCTGTGGAGTCTGCTGAGCAGCACGCTACTGAGCGAGGCGCAGTTGGAGTTGAGCATTGTGAGTACCTAAGCGCTAAATGTTGATGGGTAGAGCAGAGCTCGCTGACATGCAACGTAGGGAGAGAACGTCTCCAAGGCCCTTGAGCATATCCTCCAATCCTCGTACCTGAACATCACGCATGACATTCCCTCGATCATCCCAGCACAGATGCTCATGCAATCTTCAGTGTTCGGAAGATTAGGTCAGTCCCTCCTTCCTCAGCTTCGAAGTCCTTGTAGGCGTCTATGTTAGCGAAAGCTGATGACTCGTGAAGGGCAAACGCACCTCTCCGATTCGATCTGCGAAGTGCTCCGTTCGTGCTACACCTCGAACAGCCCTGTGGAAGAGATTATCCGTGCGACCTGCCGCAGTGCATACATCGTACGTCCATTCCTAAAACAAATGCTGTCGTGGCTAAAGCAAGGTCCAGGCAACGCAAGCAGGTCGCTACGATGAAGGAATGAAGATGCTTGCCGACATAGATCCCTCCGTCCACCGCACTTTGAAGTTTCACCAGTACTTGACCGGCTATTCGGGCCTCCTAAGGCTGAGACGACAGATCTACAGGTGCTAATCCCCTCCCTTCTCCCTCCCAACAGCCTGTGAGCAGTTCTCTGACATGCTGGAACCCTAAAGAAACAACGTTTCCGCCACTCTTCATCTCCTGCACCAACTAAAAGCCATCTCCTCCTTCGCAGACCCAGAGATAGTCTTCGAAGTGCAGTTGCTGGAGATACTCTTCTACCACCGCACCAACGAGCACGCAAGAGCTTTCAATCTGATCGAAGATCTGGCAGTGAAGCTCGAAGAGGAGGAGGGAGCAGACATATACCAAAAGTGCCGATTGCTCAGCCTGAAAGCCATCACCTTCGCGCGCGCCGGTAAGCTGCCCTTATTTCTCCGTCATTATGTCACCCCTCCTGTGTCCCGTGTACCCTGGCGGAGCTCCCATACGAGCAACACCTCGCAAGTAAGCCTGACCTAACACCTGTCCCGCAGGTATCCCTCTTAAAGGCTTTACCCTCGCCCTCCGCGCCGCCTCCGCCTCCCATACTGCGCACATCTTTCCCTGCCTACACGAAGCCATCGGCGCCCTCGCACGCATCCTGATCTCTCAGTCCCTCTTCGACGCCGCGCGGCAGCTGCTGGACGCTGTGATCCCGCAGGCGATCGAGGGCGGCGACTTTGGGCTTGTCGCGACGCTGTATGGGTACTTGGTGGACTGCTGGGTTGGATTGGCGGGGGAGACGGAAGGAAAGGAGAGGAGAGGGCTGCTGGAGAGGGCGGTGGGGGGGTTGGGAAGGGCGTTGGAGTGTAGGTCTTCGACGCTTTGTCTTTTTCTCAATTATTCTTCTTTTTTCCTTACACGTCCAGTCATCGCCATTTCGCTTCATCCTCCGCCCCCTCTTCTCCATCCTCTTCCTCCCTCTTCCCGTAACCTCTCTTCCCACCTATCTCCCACTCCACCCATCTCACCCCAACCACGCCTCGCACAATACATTTCGTCACACCGCAGCACAGACTTCACTCACTGACACCCACAATCTCGCAGACGCCACGCCCCTCGAAGACCTCCGCACAACGCTGACGCTCCTCGCCAAAAAAGCGACCGTCCTCCGCGCCTTGGCAGACACGGAATCAGCTGATGAGACGGTGGCGCTGTATTGGGCTACGAAGAAGAGGGTGGAGAGGGAGAATGGGGAGGCTTGGAATGCGGGAGGGTTTGTTGGTGGGGGAGAAGGGGCGGGGGAGGAGGGACAGGGGAAGGGGGAAGATCGGTAGAGAGGGAGTGCACCGTTGGGCTAAGTGGCTTAGAGGAGGGCCTCGGATTGGACGTTGTGGTTCTTGCGAAGTTGCGATATGGGTGGTGCATTTTAGAAGAGCTTGGCCAGTTGTACGGATGTATCGCTACGTCGCAAAGTTGAAGTTGGAGCACCATTAAGAGTACGGCAAAAAGGCCTTTTCAACAAGTCGGACCTGGACTTGCCCCAAATCCTTGCTGCGCTCACGCTACTGAGCCTCGAGCAGGTAGGAACTCAACGGCTGAGTGCCCAGAGACGAAGCATGGTATTGTAGGCTATCTCAACCCGCCACCTCTCAAACGCTGCAGAACCTTGATGAACAAACCGCACGCACGAACGACTCCGTCCGCTATCCACCCCCTAGATGGTCGTCTCGTATGGAATCGGCGTGATGCTCTCCGGCACGTTGTCCTTTGCGCTGACGGTCCTCGCCTCCCTGGGCATGGCCGGCTGCCTCTTCAAGTGCATGTGCACGCCCTCGTTCTTGGCCTTTGTCATCTTGGCCGCGTTCTCCTTGACGCGCTTGAGGAAGTCCTCGCGCGAGCGCGACAGCTTGATGTGCTCGATGCGCACGTTCACCCGCTTCTCCATGTACCGGTTTCCCACCTGCTTGTAGAGGATGACGCCGACGGCGGATTTCGTCACGTTGTAGATGACGCCAGTCTTGCCGTGGTAGACTTTGTAGGGCATGCTGTGGAGTGCGGTTCAGCGTTTGCTGCTTCTTCGGATACTGTTGTGGTTCCCTTATGCGCGGGACGGGGGGATGGAGGACTTCGACTCACCCCTTCTGCACTGCGCCGTTCGCGACTACATCGACGATGTCTCCGACCCTGTGAACTCGGTCAGCTCTGGGAGCTCGCTAGTCCGGCTCTCTGCTCTCGACGTACTTGTATTGTCTGAGGTATGTCGACAGCGGGATCATACCACGCTTCTTGAAGTCGCGCGAGAAGGCATATCTGGTACCTGCTCTGAGACCGGCTGCGTGACCCATCGTGGAAGTGTTGTGCTGTTTTCGAGCGATTAGAGGATGGATCTGACTCGAGATGTCGGTGGACTCACGATGGATTAGTCTGCAGAAAATCGGCAGTCAGTACACTTGTTTTCAATCCAGGTGAGAGTTCGAAGATTCTGCTGTACTTACATTGAGTGGCTCTGCGAGGGGCTGTTGTCGTCGACAGCTTCACGGTTGTGAAATTCGATGTGCTCTTTCACGTCTTCGGGCCGACCATGCTCCGGCGCAGCTCCAAGCGAACAACCCACTGCGCATCCTCGAAATCTGCGACTTCGCATCGACACCGACGACAACGATCATGGCTCCGTAAGTCCCTCCACAATCCGTTGCACTGCAGTACTGTGTCAACAGTGGTTGGCGAGTGGTCGGCGATAGCAGTAGAGATGGACTCTCGGTTTCCAGCAAGGCGCTGCAGACTCAGCCACAGCTTCACCACCATATCGCCAATCCTTCGATAGAGCTGCTACATTCGACCCAATGGTGTGTGCTAATATACATGTCACAGCCGATCATACTCCAAGACCTACAAGGTCCCTCGTCGTCCATTCGAGTCCGCTCGTCTGTTAGTACAATCCGGCCACTGAAGCACGAGCTCGTCTCTGCTCAAGTCGTAGATCAGCAAGATTAATTGATGGGACAGGGACTCCGAATTGAAGATTGTTGGCGAATACGGTCTCCGCAACAAGCGTGAGGTGTGGCGTGTCCAGCTCACTCTGTCGAAGATTCGTCGTGCTGCTCGGTATGTCCACATCCATTTCGCGAACCTTGGGGTTGTGTGCGTCTAACGCGATGCTGACGGTAACTGCAGTCAGCTCCTCACTCTCGACGAGAAGGATCCCAAGCGTCTTTTCGAAGGAAATGCCCTCATTCGCCGTCTCGTCCGTGTCGGTGTCCTTGACGAGTCCCGCATGAAGCTCGATTACGTGCTTGCCCTCAAGGTCGAAGATTTCCTGGAGCGTCGTCTGCAGACTTGTGTCTACAAGCTTGGCCTCGCAAAGTCCATCCACCATGCTCGTGTTCTCATCAGACAACGTCACATCCGGTATGCACCCAGACGGCCTCTCAAACCCCTCCACACAAAAGTAAACTGAGAAGTGAATACGCTGGCTGACGCGGTTCTTCTACTATAGCGTCGGAAAGCAAATCGTCAACGTGCCTTCGTTCGTCGTCCGTCTCGACTCCCAGAAGCACATCGACTTCGCTCTGACCTCGCCGTTTGGTGGTGGGCGTCCCGGTCGCGTGCGGAGGAAGAAGGCTAAGGCTGCTGAGAAGAAGGATGAGGGCGGTGATGAGGCCGAGGAGGACGAGGAGTAGACGCATCTTGCAGAGATGTGACGGCGGTCGATATCCACTGGCTGTTGGCGTTGCACTACGTATCATTGTAGACGAGGAACATGATCTAGCGCAACTGCACTGACGTGCGATTTCTCGCTTGTACGTCTCTGGACGAGATTGCTTCAAGTGATGTTTACGCTTCTGCACGTCGGCAGTCCAAACCTCTGGTAGCCTTTGACCCTTTGGCCCTCCTAAGCAGCTTAATGTACACTTGTTCAATCTGGTTTCCTACGGTCTGCTCAGAGACAATCATGACTCTTTCGTTTCGTCTGTCAATTAGACGTTGACTCAAGTACCTCACTCACTCACCTGGCTTCCACCCTCTCAGCCGCCCCGATCGCCCTGTCAGCCTCTCCACTCAAATCCCCCATGCCCGCCGCATCCACCAAAGATCAGACAACCCCAAAAAGAGCAGTTCGCGAACCACCACTGCTGCCGATCGCGAGCGCGAGGCACATCACAACCAGCGGCCCTCAACCAGTAACGCCCCAATCTCCTCTCGCAGACTTGCCCCGTCCAGGACTCGTAGCGTTCACATCGTACAGTCGCGTCGAGGATCCACGATCTGGCTCATCTGTCTGCCCGTCTGTTACTCATTTGTCTGTTCGTTTGTCTGTTGATTTCTATGTAGTTGATTCGTTGGCAGCGCCGCCACGGACCACGGTCGGAGTCCCCGCCACGCGCGCCCACTCGTGCAGCAGCTACGGACGCGTGAACGGGCCCGGTCAGCACGGAGAAGAAGGGTGCCAATTGCGGTGGAGGAATCGGTAAAGGTGGCTGTTACTGTAGCATCGTTGTCGCTGAAAGAGATGTCTTCGAGGGGTTTGTTATACTGCACGATGTTGAGAAGAGGATGACTTGCAGACTAGGGACAGGGGAGGAGAGGAGGAACGTCCACGGGAAGGAACGGGCTTACTTGGACATTTATACCTTCAGAGCAGAGGGCTCGGATTCCACGGCGTGACACATGGATCATCTTCATCAATAGGATGTTCTGATGGTGCAGCTCGTATCAAGGTACTCTGATGAGCTCCCCGGTCGCTCCACTGTATGTAGGCAATGCCATCCCGCTATCAGGGAATGCGTAATGACGGTCGACAGACGTTTCCTCACCCATTCTCGGGCCGGTAGTGGCTCGCCCTGGATTCTGCTTTGAAGACGGTACATTTGACGTCGTTCTTGCGTTGGTGCTAAATCAGGTACAGAAGTCCAATAGCAGAGAAGAGGTCACGTATGATCAGAATACAAAGGTTTCCCAATCCTTGGGCTACTAAGAGACCCATAATGCCTGATGGCGTTACGGGTTTTCTCTGTGATGCTCTACTACACTCGATGGACATCACGAACCACTAATGGACTCACCTCATTGCTGGCCAGCATCCATCACTAGCACGTAAAGCTCCCTGCTACTGGCTGGCTGCTCGCTCTCGCTCATGGTGAGGTAGTGGCGGAACCGACAGCCACGAAACATGGTTGGGCAGTAGGACAAGGCGATGTTCCGCAACAGAAGTATAGCTGAAACAACAGGGGTGGAGACGGTTTTGCAGAGCTACTGCATTGTGGTTGTGGTACAGAAAACACAGAGGGACAGAGACAGC
>AYQD01000017.1:0-29666 GCA_000504465.1 Cryomyces antarcticus CCFEE 534 | reverse complement strand
CGCATCTGCTCCCCTTCACCCTCCCTTCTTCCCCCCCCCCCGTCCCCCTACACTTGTATATCTTACTCCAACATCATCTGCTTCACCGAAACCTGTACGGCCCCGCCACCCTACAACCGCGACAGCCCACTACGGCCAGCGTCCTCCTTCGTGACCCGGAGCTCGATACCGCCGTCTCCACGCCTGCGCACAACCAACGCGCAGCAGCAGCAGCCCGGCAAGAGGCAACCAAGACCTGGCTGCTTGTCCCAGGCACCGGACAGCTGGACTGCATCGTCCGCAAACATGTTCTCCGAATGTGAGCAGCAAGCCGTCTTATCAGTGGATGTTGGCAGCTGCCTCAGCAGCGACGCTCGCGTGACTGACTCACCTGTGTCTCCACAGATGCCTCGCGCTTCCTCGCACAGTCACAGTCCAGGCTCTCTTTCGGGCATCCGGACACCAACACTGCCAGTCGCAACCCTCTAGATCGACAGCGCGGCGTCAGTAGAGGTTCGCCGCGCACTCCGGTCTCTCGGAACTATGTGCGGCGGCAGGGCGTGGGGAACCCATACCAAGCAGGAGAATCGCAAATGGGAAGATTCCCGTTCGCTTCAAGGGCTACACCCGCTTCGGCACCACTGTTCTACAGTGCGACGGACGAGCTTCGGGAAGACGATGGCGAGGAGCACGAACGGGAGGTCGCCGACTTCTACGCCTTACAGAGATCGAGACGACAATTCGGAAACAGCCACCTGACTGAGTCATCAGAGCTTGAAGACGAAGCCGGGGATTCCCTCACAGACCAAGGCGGCGAAGGAGGCACAAAGGACATGGAACAGGAGGACTTCAGCACGAGAAGAGGAATCAGGAGCTCGTGGAAAGGGGGCGAAGAGAACGTACGAGGAAGAGGGCCAGAGACAGAGTCGGTTCGGGAACGGGACGAGAGCGTTGCGGAGTCTGAAGCAAGCGCGCTGAGTGGGAAGAGCAAAGGGAAGCTGGTGGATGTCGAGCTAGCGTCTACTATGCGAGACAGCATAGACGACATTGGAAGGGACGAGGCGTCTAGTGTCCTGCAGAACGACGAACCTCCTCCGGCGTTCCAAAAATTTCGACAGCAAGCAGAGCGACATATCTCAAGAAGCATGTTTCTGCCTAGAGAAACCGACGAAGAGACCGCGCTCGGAAGGCCTCGCCCGCCAAGTCCGGACACAGAGAGTGTACCTCCAACAACAAGCCTAGATATACAACAGCCTCCACAGCACGACCGGTTCTGGGCCACCCTGTTTCTGCTTAGCTTAGCCGCCACCCTTACCTGGTTTTTCTTTGAATTCCTCCATACCTCGCCCCCAAGCAGACGAAACCCTCTCGGTGACACCATGTATACGGTTCTACACAAGTCGTTCTTCCTCCTGGCCTCTGATACTGCCATCGCCGTATTCGTGTCGCTCTTCTGGCTCGCCCTTCTGAGATCGTTCGTACGTCCGCTTGTGCTCACCCTACTCGTTGCGGTCCCGGTCATTCTATCTTCATTCTCACTATACCCACTTGTCTCGAGCTACAAAGGCGCCTGGGACGGCAACAGCTTCCAGGACAAAGCAATGCGATGGTTTGCTCTTCTTCCAGGGATAATGGCTGTCCTATGGACATATACAGTCTTCCGTGGCCGACACTCTTTCGGTCAAGCCATTGAGATCATGGACTTCGCGTGCCGGATACTTGCTGCAAGCCCGGCATTGCTTGGGGTAGGATTCGGTATTCTCGCCGGCATCATTGCTTGGACATGGTTGTGGATCGGCATGTTCACTCGACTGTTCCTTGGCGGATACTTGTCCATGAGTAAGCACACGTTCGTCATCTACACTGGAACCTGGTGGCTTGGCGCATTTTACGTCTTGATCTACCTCTGGGGCCTCTCAGTCTTGTCCGGCATTCAGCGAGCGACTACTGCCGCTACAGTCAGTCAGTGGTACTTCCACAGGCTTACGGTCCCCACGCCTTCATCTCGAGCGGTGGTACAAGCTTCCTTTAGCCACGCTATAGGTCCACTCTTTGGCACCATCTGCCTCTCGACGTTCCTCTCCCTCGCCGTGCGACTACCGCTACTCATTCTCCCACGCCGCGTTGCCGGACTGTTAGGCTCTGCATTTACTCTCTCATCCCGACGCCCATAGCCACACTCACGAATCCCCTCACACTCACTTACGCTGCAATTCATTCCCGGCCTCTCACAATCTCCGCACGTGGCCTATCTCAAATGCCTTTCGCCTCCAAGACCTCACCGACGACGACTCTCTCTCCTCGCTCCTTCTCGTCTTCAACAGGCTCCACTCTCCTCCCCTACCGCTTGGCCAAACTTCTCCTCCACGCAACCCGCTTCATCATGTCCTTCGCTCTTGGGTTCGGCGGTTGGGTCGCCACAGCACGGATGCTGGATGTCGATGGCTCGGGAGTCAAGGGCAGCCTGTACGCCTATGTGATCGGGCTGATTGCTGGTGCGATCGGATGGGGTGTGATGGGTGCTACCGAGGGCATCCTAGGTGGGATTGTGGATGCGACTGTGATCTGTTGGGGGAGCGAGACGAGAGCGGGCGCGGCTGGGGAGGCAAGGTACTGTAGAGAAGCTGGGGAGCTCTACGGGGAGAGAAGATTTGGGAGGGAGATGGTGTAGAGTCGATGTCTTTTCCTCGTCGCCCAGGCGTTCTTGCTTGGATCTGGGAGTCTGCTGTTCAGGTGCCCGAGTGCTTTTAGCGGTGGATGCAGCGCATACCCTGGTGTTTCCCGATGGTTTTCATCACAGCTACACCCCATGTGTGAGGGTCAGATATTGGATATCATAGATCGTTGCTCGTCGTCGCATTGTTGATCGTTACCCTCCTTAGATGCTCCCCCAGTCGGGGACCCCACCCCGCACTCTACACACGTTTGATTACCTTGGGGAGATGCTCTGCATCCCATGCATCATCAGCATCCTCTTTTGTTTCTCTTCTACCAGACTCCTCGCAGTACGCCAACTCGTATCCTCCGAGCACTTCCAAGGCCGACCACCCTCTCATACCATCACACTTCGAGGACACCTTATCACCACGTACACGGCGCATTCATGTCTTCCAAACCATATACTCTGAGGTGGGGAATTCTGGGTAAGCACGAAATGGCCTCCAGCTCATAGAACTCGGTCCGTATTTCCCAACCATATCGTGCTAATGGTTCCTCAATAGCGACTGGGGGAATCGCACAGAGTACTGAAACCTCCTTGTTCGTCTACGAAAGCACACGCCCCTAACCACTTGCTACGCCAGCCTTCACGAAAGACCTCCTTAAAGACCCCCAAACCCGCGATGTGAGCGACATCCACCATGAAGTTGTAGCAGCCGCGTCATCTTCCTCCGAATCCCGCGCCCAGAAGTTCCTAGAAGAATGCGGCGTCCCCTCGTCCTCCAACGCAAAAGCATACGGCTCCTACAAAGAACTGGTGTCGAACCCTGATGTCGACATCATCTACGTCGCTACACCACACTCCCATCACTTCCAGAATACGATGCTCTGTCTCGAAGCCGGGAAGAACGTTCTCTGCGAGAAAGCGTTCACCGTGAATGCTGCGCAAGCGAAGCTGCTGGTGGAGAAGGCGAAGGAGAAGGGAGTGTTCCTGATGGAGGCGGTGTGGATACGCTTTTTCCCGCTGTGTAGGGAATTGAGGAATATGGTGACGGAAGGCAAGATTGGAACTGTGCATCGGGTCTTCGCAGATCTGAGCTTTGGGGAGGACGTAGAGAAAGCATGGGGAACGAAGCATCGCATGGTCAACATGGACCTGGCCGGAGGGGCTATGCTGGACTGTTAGTGCCTCTCTCTTGTTCCCTGTGCTCGTGCCTCCAGGTATGAGAGCAACGGAGGGCATGTCGGACGAAGTAAAAGCATGAGATACGCTGACATTGTCTCTCTCCAAAATTGCAGTGGGCATATACAGCATAACTTGGGTGTTCCAGTTCCTCTATCACCTGCAACCCGCGTCCTCGCGTCAACCCCCCTCAGTCATGTCCTCGATATCGAAGTACGCAAAGACCGGCTGTGACGAGAAGACGTCAATGATCTTCACCTTCCCTCCTAGCAAAGCGAGCAGCGAAGGTGCTCCAGGCAGCGTAGAGACCCACGGCATCGCAACCACCAACATGCGTGTCTCCTACGACCCCGACCGCAAGAACACTGCCGGTCCCGCCATCCGCATCCAGGGCACCAAGGGTGAGATCCAAGTCTTTGGACCCGCTTACCGACCGACAAGGTACCGCCTCATTCCTGCTGTGCCCGAAGGTGGCGACAAGGGCGACTTTGAGTTCACGGACGTGACGCGCGACATTCCAGGGCACGGCATGTTCTGGGAAGCAGACGAGTGCGCGCGCTGTCTGCGCGATGGGAAGAAAGAGAGCGAGGGCATGGGGTGGGAGGAGAGTGTTGTGATCATGGAAGCCATGGATGCCGTAAGGAAGCAGAACGGACTGGTGTATCCGGAACGGATCGAGAGTACGGAATACCCGCTCCAGGGGATCTGAGAGCTTTTGGTGACGAGCTGCACCGTTTGTCGAAGCGGTCGAATGGAAGGCGGTAAATGTACAAGGGATTGTTATATACCAAGATACATATGACACATAAGATCTTAGCAAACACGATGTTGCAACGACAAATGCATGCAGGAGGCCGTGCTGCGCCTAGAGGACGAGCTCGCAAAGTAAGGTGGCCGGTTATCTTGAAGTCTGTTCTCAGTCCAGATGATGAGAGAAAGGATGTTGTTCTTCACGACGATCTGATCCGAGGCGAGCCATCAGCAAGATTGTGGACTGATATAGACGGCTGTCACCCTTGGTATCTACAGGGTTCACTTTGTACGAACCTCAACAGTTTTGATGTTCTCTACGATAATGCCGTCGTGCGGACAAAGACCTGGACGTACGATGGTTTCGTCGATGGGAGCTGCTACTGCAAGGAGCCCGTCATGCGCATTCATGGGGTGTCTCGCAGCAGAAGAGAAAATCTGAATTGTAAAGATGTAGATGGTTGGATATGATTGCAATGATGTGCAGTTATATGGAGGGGTATCAACAAACAGGACTACAAGTACGTAAGAAACAGATGGACGCACGAAATCTGCGGAAAGGGTGATGTATGTACGAGTATCACAGTACGGCATTCATCACGCTGTCCTTCAGTGTCTACAGCTCAAGGTCTTTGGCCTTTAATTTTTCTTCCAAGGATGCGGTCCGCCTTCTCCACTCCGCCGTTGTGACTGGGGCACCAGTTCTGGCGTCACCCACAGTCCCGTCATCATCGTCGTCCTGCAGCGAGGAATCTGTGGAAGGGATTACCAAACCCTTGAGCTGGAAGCTGCCGGACAAACCGCCCAACAGTAACGACCAGCTAATGTCGTACGTCTCCGTGATAGCTGTCATCGCCGAGTCCACCAAGCTGTCCTCGCTGTCGTCTTCGAGAGGCATTCGGCACCCATCGTTAGCAATTCGGTACCGGTGGACCACGATGCGCTTGACGGATCCAACAAGTTCAGATCCTAAGCCCAGACTCAGCTGCGCAGGAACTCCGAGCCAGGAGGCACACACCAGCAGAAACGTGTCTTCCAGTGGCGCATTGTGGACATGTTCGACTGATCGTGGGCGTATGCGCAGGAGAATTGCATCCGCAAGTTCTTTCGCTTCGGTGCCGCGGAGACGTGTGCGGCCTGTGATGTCCGCGCGTAGCAGGTCGGCTGCAAGGGTGCGTTTGAGATGTTCGGCAGTGAGGAGCGGGACGCTCTGCTTGTTCAGTGATTGCTGGGTTTGGGGAAATGTGAAGAGGTCGTAGCTGTTTACAGTAACAGGTGTTTGGCCAGTATTCAAGGAGGCACGGCGGGGTGGAGAATGCTGTGAGGGGGGATCGCTTTCTCCATTAACTAGCAGGGTTGGTGTCACAAGACGTACCGTTCCTCCCATGTGTTGCGGGACTTGTAACTGGAGTCCTACGGGACGAGACTGTGATGCGGGCGGCTGCATGGTGGATGGCATGGATGGGACCAGTGAACGGAAAGACGGCGTCTCGCCGACCCGTTCGGTCACGGGGGTCACAACAGGCGTACTTGCAGGTCCATCTCTTGGCTTCGGGTTGGCGGGAAAGGTCACATATGGGCCATCTTGAACGGAACGGTTGCTTGGCGGGCGGCCCCTCAATTTTCCTGTAGGTGAGTTTGCTGCACTGAACCAGGCTGAGGATACAGCTGGACCGTGACGTCGCCGTGAGCGGTGCCTAGATGGTGTGATAGCCGACTGAGATTCATCAATAGAGTTTTCTGGAGGACGACTGCTGAAGGCCGACAAAGGATGGGGCGTCGAAGGAGTGCCATCGGGAGGATTGAGACGCCATCGAAGATGTATCGGGCCAGTTGTAGAGATGGCAGAGTGAGGCGTCAAGGTCCTGCCAGTATTGGGACTAACACTGGCTTGGGGCATAGCCGATAGGGAGGTCCATGGATCATGATACTCATCCGGCTGCGCGCTCATCGGATAGGCAGAGGTTGGATAGGCCGATTGGGGCTGATTGAAGAAAGCAGAAGTGCCAAAGGTGAGGGAGGTGTCGATACGTGGACGCTTCGCCACTGGCAAAGAGACAATGGAGTCTTCGTCTTGATCTTCTGCCCTCCGTCGCCCGCGCTTTGGCCGGAAAGATGGGTCCAACGCACGGATTGCCAAATCTTCTTCGAGCGGAACGCCGTCCCTGCCCCCTTCCGGGTGAGGAGCTTCAACAGGCGGAAGATGAATGAAGTAGGCATGCTCCTTTCCAAGAAGATACTCGAAAAACGCGTCAATATGCATAGCACGCATCCAGCGCTGCCTAGAATGTGAGCATTGCACTGTGCAGAGTGTATTGCTTGAGTCTTGCCTTGAGCCTGACGGAGTACTGCTGCACCTTCTGCGTGCTCTGACCGTCGGAAGGCCGTTCCACACCAAGGTCTAGAGCCAGCTGGGACCAGGTCTTGATTTCCTTGCTGTCCAGTTTACTGACAAGCTCGAATAGGTGGAAGGTACTGTACGCGTGTCCATCACTCTTCGGAGGAGCTCTGAAGGCTCTTTTCAGCTCGGTTGGATCAAGTGACGTGGGGAATGATGGGTTGCAATAGAAGATGAAGGCCGCGTAGGCCTCATCGATGTTCTCATCCGACACATGCCGTGACGGTAGAGAGCGGTAGCCAGGTGGAGAAGCGGGCAGCAGAAGGGAGGGACACGAAGCAGACCGGGGCATTGATGGAGAGGCAGCTACAGCAGCATCTCCCAGACGTGAATCAATGAGTGGGATGTGCACAATGGGGCCTGCGTCTGCGCAGAAGCCGTCATTCATGCTCTTGTATTGCCACCAACGAACTGGGAAAGAGGAAGGGAAACAAAAAGACTGTCGCTATCCCTGTAGCTGTCCATGCTCTTGTGTTTGTGTGTAGTGTGGCGTGGAGTAAGAAGTGTTTTTATAGTATTACTCTCTGTTAACAACCCGAATCCTTCGAAGAAAGTTAGCTCTAACGCACCTAGGTTTGCGTTATATTATTTCACTGGATCCAGATCTACATTTAATTCCTTTTATAGAAACCATTAAATTATTTATAAACTTCTTTTTATAACAAACAGCTTACTTACATTAGATAGCTGAGGTAAATTCTAGAAAGTTTTCCATAGTGTGTTACCTGATGCTTTTATAGTATACATTAAATACATATTACTAGTACTAAAAAGCTTATTGCTTTATCGACATGCTTTTGATCTAATACATATCTTTTTTTTTAATGGAGGTAGTAAGAATCTTGAGCGGTATTTCCAGTTATAATATACACTACACTAACATACTCGTTATTAGGAACGGATTTTGTATCTTCTACATATAGACACGAACACGTGCAGACGACAAATGACACCAAACAGAGCGGCACATTTAATTACCTCGCAGTCAGTAGCAGTCCAGCACCCCTTCATCACAAGCACAACTGCACAACTGAGCGTCAAGCACCGGCAATAGCACAAAGAAGAAGAAGAAGAACAGGAAGAAGAATCATCACTTTCGAGACCTACGAGAATCAATCTCATCTTGCCTGACGTCTTCGTCGAAGTTGTCTCGTGTATAACAGTTGGATCAACCCCCCTCTCTCTTCCTAACCGCACCATAACTGCAACTCCTTTCCCGCAGAAACCCGTTAGCCCAGCTACAGTTGTTACAATACCGCCAACTACAGCAATATGGCTCAAGCATCAAGGACTGCCGCTGCCCAGACCAGCACGGCCGCGCAACAGAGCGACAACGTAGCCCACGCTCTTGCCGGAGCTGGCGGCGGACTGCTTTCTATGGCTTTGACGTACGCTCTCCCTCACTTTTCCACCCCTTCCGGCGCCTCGAGCTGATAGCCAGCCGCTTCTAGGTACCCGCTCATCACACTCTCCACCCGCGCCCAAGTCGAATCCAAGAAGGCTCAGTCTTCCACGCTCGATGCCGCACGTCGCATCGTGCAGCGTGAGGGCATTACAGGCTTGTACGCCGGGATGGAGTCTGCCCTTTTCGGCATCAGCGTCACGAACTTTGTGTACTACTACTGTGCGTCTCACCTTCCGCAGACCATATACTCGACAGTAACGTGACTGACAACATCTTGTCACTTCACAGGGTACGAATGGACCCGTTCATTCTTCGAGGCTGCAGCGCTCAAAGCTGGCCGTCCCTCCCGGCGCCTCACAACCCTCGAGTCCATGGCTGCAGGTGCTCTCGCCGGTTCCGCCACCGTCCTCATGACGAACCCAATCTGGGTTGTGAACACACGCATGACCGCACGCTCGCGCGAGACCTCGTCCGACGTCCTTCCCGGCAACCCGGAGGCGTCGAACAAGAAGCAGCCCAGCACGATCGGCACGCTGATGTCCATCATTCGTGAGGAGGGCTTCTGGCGTCTGTTCGCAGGCGTCCTGCCGGCACTCGTGTTGGTGATCAACCCGATCCTACAGTACACCATCTTCGAGCAGCTGAAGAACGCGTTGGAGAAGCGGAGGCGCGTCATGCCGCGTGACTCCTTCTACCTGGGCGCTATTGGGAAGCTATTGGCAACGAGCATCACGTACCCGTACATCACAGTCAAGAGTAGGGCGCATGTAGCGAAGAGCGGCGAAAAGCAAGGGATGATGGAGAGCTTCAGCAAGATCCTCAAAGAAGAGGGTTGGAGTGGTCTTTACGGAGGTGAGTGCTCGTGGCGACGCTCCCATCAATTTCAGACGGCAGTAATGTGCGCTCACCCACAATGGGGCTGACAGTATTGCAACGCAGGTATCGGACCTAAGGTCACACAAAGCGTCATCACAGCCGCCTTTCTCTTCGCCTTCAAGGATGCCCTATATGCGCAGACCATCAAGGCGAGGAGGGCGATCGCAGCGCGAAAGCTGATGTAAGTATCATGACCCTCCGCTCACGGCTTTTGGTTCGGCCATTGTATGGAGCTCCTTGCGAATACAGCGCAGCAAGGGCACGGTATCCTCCCATCATCATTTTTGGGATCAGTCAGGACTGTCTGTCTGTCTCAGATCCCAAGAAAACTGGTAAGAGGGTATCGCATGCTGGGTCCAACCTTATCTGCGGGAGCGCTCTATACGTTTGCGGGATGCGAGAGCCGTGATGAAGGGTTTGATGTCAATGATGTGGAGTCGGTCATAGGAAAAAAGTGAGAGGGGGGAAACCGTGTTAGGGTCAGCGTTTTTGGGTTGTTGAAACGTGCGGACAAGGCTGGGTGTGGAATGCAGTGGATCGGGAGAGAGCGGACTACTAGCATCGCGCGACGTGGTCGGCTTTGTCCTGTTTGGGATGGGGTGGGACGGATGGGGCCGCTCGGTCCTGGAGCATAACATACGCTGGATAGTGCACGATCTTTTGCAGCATTTGCAGACAATGGCAAAAGGTGGTTTGCTATATCTTTCTTGAACACAGCGTATCGCAGTGAAAACGCCGGCCTACAGAGCTTTTGGTGAGCCCTCGTGGAGAACTCTGACAACGGGGCACGCTCACTCCGGATGAGGCACCGTTGTTGACCTCCTCGGGAAGAAGTGCAAAGTCTCTTGTCAGCTCCTGGACAGAGCAAATTCCAGAGTCTAGGCGGGGTGGTTTCAAACACTAGCACGCTTGTCATGCTCTTGACAGCTGTGCTTTGACATATTTTTCCATCCTTGGGCCGGATTTGGGATCTCCTAGTGAGCATTCAGACTGGAGTTATCTATCACGTCTCCCATGCCCGCAGGAGTTCTCCGTCTCGAATGAGTTGTTCCTGACCGAAATCCCTAAGCCTAAAGCCAGAACACACCGTCTGGACGTTAGGGCCAAGATGCAGATGCAGGTCCAGCCAAGAGAGTCATAGCTGCTCTATGTACTTGTGGTTCGGCATCCGGAGCGAAGGTTCCTCGCAGAACGACGCAATAGAAAGCGGTAAGAGAGCCTCTGCTCTCAGAGACGTCCCGGTTAGCTTCTACTATTCTCCAGGTTGGAGGTCTGACACAAGTTCCAGCGTGTATCAGTCGAGTGACTCGAAGCGTGGTATGTCTGTCAAATCGAGAGCCCATTCAAGTAGGTGGGTTCGACATCGTCAACCCCTCAGTCTGCTCATCCTTTTCCCAGGGCTTCTTTCTCCTCGAGGTAGAGCTCTGCGTGCCTTGCCCTTCGAGAATGGTGGGTGGGATTTCTTTGATGCCTGGTATCGGCTGGCCGGTAGTGATGAGGTCAACAATGTGTGCGAAGGACGTCGGGTACGGAGCCTGCTCGGCTGATCCTGCCGCTGGAGATGCACCTGTTTCTGTAATGGCATTACTCGGGGCTGTCGAAGGAACATTTGGGGCCGTCGCTGTAGATGAACCAGATGGTTCTGGGAGTGGCGGACTTCGAGTGAGTAAGCCACCGGTACCATTCGGTGCTGGAGATGCATTTTGTTGACGCCAGGACTTGTATTGATCAAAGTCCACGGGCACGTTGAACTTTCTGTGGTATGTCAGCATCCTGCAGAGCTTCGAAGGTCGAACACGGGGGCTTTCCTCGAATAGTAGAAACATTGTGCTCGCAAGGTGAGCTCCGACGTCTGCTCGGGCGAGGCATTGCTTCCCAGTATGGCTTGGAGACCACCCTGAAACTCCTCATCCGCGTCCCAGGGATAACTGTCTACTCGCTCGTAGACACAGCCGTTTGCTTCGGGACTGACTGCGGTTGCGGCCATGCTGCTAACCCAGATGAAGGGTGGAAGCCTCGTATGCTCTAGATACCAGCTCCTAGGTCGGACACGGGGGATGTACTTCTTGTGGTACGGTTTGGCAGTAATACTCCTTATGTCGTTTGCACTGGGGAGAAGAGGAGGACGCACGGCTCAGATCACGTGACGATGAATTCCGCCGTGCTCGCAGACGTCTCCTCTCCCACAAACGACGCAGCGCTCTCATCCCTACTCTCCACACTCTGCCCGACCTCTCTCCCAACCCTCTTCTCCCTTCTATCTGTCTTCCTGTCGTTGACTCACTCACTCGCTCGCTCAACTGACTCCTGCTTGAGGCAAGCCTTCTCATCATGGAGTTCATCGGGTGCGTTCCGCGCTCCCTGTTTCGTGAGCTCAAATGGACTGACGCGGCACACGCAGATCGCGCATATCTCTGATATCCAAGAGTGACATTCGGTCATTACTCAACCCGCTCAGCTCCGTGTACTGTGCACAGCTGATCTGTGTCCAGATATGTCGGGACTCTTCACGAAATCAACTCCGATACCTCCACCGTTGCGCTAGAACAAGTCACCTCATTCGGCACGGAAGGCAGACGCAACAGCCCAGAAGATGAGATTCCAGGCTCCGACAGCGTCTACGAATACATCGTGTTCCGTGGCAGCGATGTGAAGGATCTGAGAATTGAGGAGCCGCCAAAAGAGAACAAACCTTCTCCACCGCAAATGCCGAATGATCCCGCCATATTAGGGGTAAGACACAAGCCTCATCTAACCCAGCACTCCCCAAAATCTAGGTGATGAAGCATATCGGATGTAAATCAGTATAACCACCGAGAGCGCAAACCCGTGTGGATATCTTCCGTTGCCTTCCTTCTGATGGATTCAAAGAACCCACTGTCCGCTTCTGCTCTTTGTTGTCGGCGCTTGCTAACCCCAGAATCTAACAGGCTGCTCGTCCCCACGCACAAGGACTACCCAGGCCTTCAAACACCCCTCAGCAGTATCCGCAAGCTCAGCAATTTCGTTCACCGCAGCTCCGAACTTTCCCCAGCCCCCAGGTCCTTATGGCTACGGCTACCCCCCTTTTCAGAACCCGCGTTTCGCTCCGCCAGGTGGTCCACATGGCTTTCCTGGTAGCCCTGGCGGCGTCCCTGGCTACCCAGGAATGCCTTACGGTGCGCCGCCACCAGGATGGTACCCTCCTCCAGGACAAGGCTTCCCACAAGGCCCGTCAGGTCCCTTTTCCCCTCCCCATCAGCCTCAGATGCCTATCGGACCCCCTGGACAGCCGCCTCATCAGCAACAGCCGCAGGGTCAGAAGCCGCCGCATACAGATGCGACTGGTCCAGCTCAGAAGCGAGCTTCGCAACCTCAATCGCCCGAGAATCAAGTTCCACCAACACCAGCGGAGTCCAAACCTATCGTCGGACAACCTAGACCAGCTGCTGCGGTGGCTTCCTCAAAGCACGGTCCTCCACCGCCTACTGAAAGCAAACCCGATCTGGCATCAGCGCTTGCGCCACCTGCTATACCGGCTGCACAACCTTCAGCTCAGCCGAAGACTACACCCACTGGACCAAGGAGTGGTCGCATTGTCCCAGCAGTACCACTCGCCAGTCCTGCCACTAGGGCTGCCGCACCACCAGCCGCGCCATTGCAAACAACATCTGGCAACGCTTCGTCGCAACCCCCCCTTGGCCAGCCAGGTCAAATGGCGGCTAATGCAACGCTTCAGTACCAGAATGCAACACAAGCAGCAACCGCTGCTGTCGCTGCCGCGATGGCCAAACTCCCATCTGCACCGGGGCAAGTAAGAATGCCCACACAACAAGCGAATGCTCAAGCCGATGGCGCAATGGACAATCTTGCAAGGAGAGTCGGCGAGATGCGCGCAGATGATAGGGTTCGACACAGCCGCCAGCCAGGCACAGGTGGGTATGCAGCTGGAAACCGGGGCGGTAGAGGCGCGGGCAGAGGTAGAGGCAGTGGCCGCGAGCACGCAATGCCGCAGGACAAGAGGACCGTCGAGGTGCCTCCTGCAGACTTTGATTTCGATGCAAGTAACAAGAAGTTCAACAAGCAAGACCTGGTGAAGGAAGCCATTGCGTCTGGTTCGCCGCTCGGCACCCCCAGCGAAGAGCCTGTCACATCGCCCACGGCGAATGAGGGTGGTGCAGTGAACGGCGCAGCGAAAGATGCTGATGAGGAGGACGTGCTCATACCGAAAGTGACAACCTACAACAAGTCCTCATCATTCTTCGACAACATATCTTCGGAGCTCAAGGACCGCGAAGACGCGGCTGGCACTGGCAAGAGACTAGGTGGACAGGAATTCAGGACCGAGGAGAGGAAGAAGAACCTTGAGACTTTCGGCTTGGGCAGCGTCGATAGTGGGTTTGGTGGGAGAGGCGGTTTCAGGGGAAGGGGACGAGGAAGAGGAAGAGGATACGGCGCTGGCAGAGGCCACGGCCCCAGAGGCGGACTCAGAGGACGTGGAGGTGCACTCGGTGCGGAGAGCAGTGGCGCATAGGGTTTGCGAGGCAGTGAGAACGGACGCTTTGGTCGTGATGCACAGGGAAGGGATGTTTACGAAAACAGGGCAGATGCACCATCAGGCCTTCTTTATGATAGTGGACGAGGATACTGGGAAACTATGCGGAAAGGCTCTTGAGGCCTGGTCATCGATACGGCGCCTTACATTTGTCGCGGGTTCATGAGTACTTTGACCTGCCAGAGGCGGGCTTTGGACTCCGAGGACTGCAGATGCATCAACGGTAAAGCTGTTTCACTAGCATCTTCGATCACTTGGCCTCGTATGGAATCCTTGTCATAGCGCGCTTCAAGCGTGCGGTGAGAACTTCATAGATGTCCATGCGACCGTTTGGTTCCCACAGAGAAGCCCTCCTGCTTCAAGTATCTCGCTCTGCTCTACCCTCTGACCAGAGCCAGAGCAGGCCTACTTGATCGACGAGAAACTGGAGAGATCTTCACCGTTGCATCCCGAACGGCGCTCACGGCCACGTTGCGAGCCAGCTACAGTCTCACACGATGGATACGAGTGCACGCCTACATTCTCTCCGCTTTCCTCTCAGTCAGGACCCACATGTCTAACTCTGTCTGAGCTTCGATATTACATCTTTCGCATAAGCAGCAGTAGGATGTCTGGAATGAAGCTTCACAAGGGATGACTTTTTGTGACCACTATGACATTCTGCGCTACTGCCGACATCAGCAGAGAGACTACCTTTCCCTCTAGCTGTGCGCTAGTGGCCCGGAAGTTTGTCAAAAATTCGCTTTGAACGGACACCAGATGTAGGACAGTATACGGGCAGGTGAGCTTTCATTAAGGCAAAGCGTTTAGCTGGTGTGCCTCGCCACTCGGACTGTTAGGTTGTACGCAACATCAAGCTGAGCACTCAGTCAGCGACGTGAACTCGATGTAGCCAAGACCCACGAATATTTACCGTAATATCACCGCTGTACTCAGCAGTATGAGAAGGATGAACTCGTCTTAGCCTCGACGATGCGCGGATCCTCTACCTGCAAGTAGTCTTCTCTACACAGTACCTTGAACATCGTCTTGTCTGGCAGGTCATTCGTCAATCACATGCCAGATTTTTGTCATTGTTCGTCATCCGGAGTTAATCAAGGGTTCAATCCCGACGTACGATGAACTCCGAGGAGCTGATAAACCTGGAGGTCTACCCTTGCTCTTCTGGTCGCAGAATGACGCTGAAGTTGTTCCTGGTCCTTCCAGGGTTGACTTCAGTTTTTTCAAACTTTTCTTTGCTCGGTCCAGCCTCGGCATCGTAAATCCACAGGGAGTAAGCCAGCTTCGCGGACAGCTTTGTTTTGCTGAGTCTATAGCCAAGTGCAGACATAATGCTCGCCAGGCGTCTCGCATCAAGATATCGAGAGTTGGTGATGCACGGTGCTGGCAGTACCAGAAATAGAGAAGGGAAGACTGCTTCCGCATCTGCGTCTCTGGGGCTGCATCCAACATCGATCTCCCGCAAGAAAGCGCAGGTGCGCCGAAGCATTTCTCCTCTGCCAACAGCATCTGGCACGTAGTTGAGTACGAGGGACAAAGAGATGATGTCAAACTTGTCATCGCTCGACGATGGCAGAGGTCGCTCCATGAAGTCTTGCTGTAGTATACCCTCGTCCTGCGAATGTAGATCAATGCGCGTGACGTCAAAAAGGCCGGACCTCGAGCAAGAATTTGATTTTGACAAAGCACCAATCTCGAGCATCTTCAGTCTGTCGGCACCGAGATGCTGCTTGGCTTCCGGTGAGGCCAGCCACCCCATGAGCACCTTCGAAGAATCTCCGCCACGATCTAGCGACTGGCCTTTGATGCTCGCTTGTTGATAGCTTTGCAGTCCGCCTTGCTTCTCAATCTGCAGTCGGATAGCTTCTGCGGTGCTTTGGTCATGTCTTTTTAGAGCGATTGCATGAGCTTTCTGCAATTGGTGGTGTGAGCGAATTAGAGTCCTGGTGGCTGTTGAGGACAATGATGCTGCTGGCTTGCGGACAACAGGTGGTCTGCCATGAGCCAGCGATTTTGCTTTCTTCCCTTTTCTGACGGCCATAGTTCGAGGCCTTACATCTCCAGCGGACCACCCAAACATGCACCGAGTGCCGTACGGTAGGTTTTCGAGACAATGAAACAAGTTGGAGTTGGATTTCGACCTTGAATGGTTAATTACAGTGTCGTTCAACCCCCCCTACCGTGATAGCGTCGCACTAGCTTCACTCAAGCGAGATCCCACAATGCCCTCTGTGTTCACACTTTCGACCGACTTCAACGAACCTTCTGCGACGACGACGACCTTCTTCAGCCCAACGACCTCCACCGATACCCAGCGCAAATGGCACCAAAGGACACGAAGAAAAGTACGAGCCCCGCTGAAGCATTGGGCAGGACGCGCTGCACAGTGTGCAGGCCTTCTGCCGGTGCTTGCCTTGCAGCACATCCTTTGCGCTTCTGAGAATTTACGCCAGCAAACTACAACCTCATCCTCATAGAACAACGGTGGCTAATTCGCACTTCTATCCAGGCGCAAAGCCGGGCAAGTCTTCCGCCAAAGCCAACGCTGCGGCCAAGGCGACCCTTCGCGGCGTAAGAACTCCACCTTGAGGCGTGTCAGAATCCCATCTCTGACGGCCTATTCCTAGGTCAATTCGCACAAAGTGAGGAAAGTTCGCCTTTCCACCACCTTCTACCGCCCAAAGACCCTCCAACTCTCGCGCTCGCCCAAATACCCTCGCAAGTCGGTCAACCATGAACCTCGCCTCGATGAGGGAAAGGTTATCATTCACCCACTCAACTCGGAGGCAGCCATGAAGAAGGTCAGCGTCCCTTGCCAGTCTGTGGGGGGCAATGCTGACTCAAATCTCTCTGTCAGATTGAGGAGAACAACACACTCGGTACGAACCTCACACGGCTCCAAGCAATCCTTGTGCACTATCGATGCTGATGCCCATCGCTGTAGTCTTTATAGTTGACGTCAAGGCGAACAAACGCCAGATTCGTCAAGCCTTGAAGAAGGTAGCTGCGCCTTCGCTATGCAACCGCGCGAACCATTGCTAAAACACAGCATAGTTATACGATGTCGAATGTGTCAAGATCAACACCCTCATCCGGTATGCGCCATTTACAAGCATGGTTTCTCGATATCTTCGCTGACTATCCGAATTCAGACCGGACGGTTCAAAGAAGGCGTTCGCACGGTTAACACCTGATGTCGATGCCCTCGACATTGCGGCCACCAAGTTGAACATCGTTTAAAGGGCGAACACGCAGTTTCCGGAAGACCCAAGTGTCTTCGGGTGTGGTCTTACGGTGGTCTGGCATGGCAGATTGCAATACTGTCAAGGTTGCTTCCAAAGAATTCAGACATCTTCATTGCTCGGAGACTACAGTGTCGTCTGTGAATGTAGCGCTGATCGCTCTGACTACAAGGCTTGCCTGTGAAGCTCTCGTCTCCCTTTGATTTATATAGACGATACCCATACGATACTGTACATTCGGTTCGGTATACCCTTTCGACCTAATCCGTCTACGCAGGCCTCGAGTCTCGTTGTACGCTTGCCAACCGACGATCTGGTAGCACCTTGAGCACGATTCGTTGGAGGTAGCGTGTCCGTAAACTGACCCATCGGGGAAAAATGCCCAGTCCCAACTATGCTCGCACATCTCAGTACACGCCTTCGTATGTCGCGTTCTGCATTACATCTGCGTCGTCCGCATTTGCTCCAAGTGCTTCAGAATAGTCGTGTTCGCATCCATATATCGATCCACGCAATTCTGCATGCACGGTTCTTCGTTTCGGTCGAGCTTTCCTGATGAGATCTTGGACGTGATACATTTGCGGAAACATATATCGGTGAGGGAGTGGATTGCTGTGGAGGTAACAGAACCGTGTCAGCTTCAGCACACCCAACGCATGACTGATGTGGCATGTACACTGCTGTATTCTGGCCTTCTGCGACTCGTTTACGACGAATTGTTCAAGCTCCTGCTTGTCTTTCTGTGACAGCTTAGAGATGTCTAGGTTGCCGGTGCCGCTGGACAAGGCATCCATGATGAGGTGGGAGCGGCTGAGTCTCGTGTAGATGGCCTGTAGAAGCTCGTACTGGTTCTCATTTATATACGGTAGTCGCCAAGTTCCTTCCGCCGATTCGCCGATGCCGAACGTCAGTCAAGGTCGTCGAAATCTCTCACCATCTCCTAAGTTATAATTATCAAGCACTCCGTTTCCTTCCTCATCATGTCTACGAAGTTACTAGGTCTGTTTCCTTCGCGCAAGCCGCCGCCATGAGTATCAAGACGTCGCCGGCAATAATCTTGAAGACTTTGCCATCACCAGTGCCATCCAGATCCTCACCACCAGCCCATCATGTAGGGAAACCTCCCACGTCTTTCCAGAACCCATGGCCGTCCTTTCACAAACAATCCGCCCTCTCAGCTCTCCAAACACGTTTCGCAAGGAACAGGAATTTTGTTCCAGTGCCCGATCGCTCCGAACTCGTTCAAATTCGTACGCCTGACTGGGGAAGCAACAAAGCAGGCTTGAAAGCAACATGGATTGGGCATGCTAGCTTTCTTGTCGAGACAACTTGCGCGTCAGGAGCACAGAGAGGAGTCAGAACACTCTTCGATCCTGTCTTCTCGGATCGAACGAGTCCAGTCAGCTTCCTAGGACCGAAGAGGTACACGCCGACTCCATGTAAGCTGGACGATGTCCCCGACGTGGACCTGGTGGTGATATCGCATAATCATTATGATCATCTGGATGCGGATACGATACGCAAGTTGCATAGCAGGAGGAGAGGAAAGATACATTTCTTCTGCGCACTGGGGAATGCAGCTTGGTTCCACAGCATAGGTATTGCAGAAGAGGAAGTCACGCAACTAGACTGGTGGGATGGCGTGCGGGTCGAGGTAGCTGGTGCAGGAACTGTGAACCTGATTTGTACACCGAGCCAACACTTCAGCGGAAGGGGCCTCAGGGACCAAGGAAGCACGCTGTGGTGTTCGTGGGTATTGGAAGAGGTCTTAACAGAGCCTGTTGTAACAGAAGGGACTCTAATACAAGAAGTTTCACCACCAAGAACACGAAAACTCTACTTCGCAGGTACGCACATACGCTATCCGCAAGTCGCTCAACCACAAGTTTATCTGATCGACACTCAGGAGACACCGCTTACCGCGGCCTTCCAGACCCGCCCCCTGATGACGAGTCTTCCCTCCCAACGTGCCCAGCATTCGCCGAAATTGGCGAATCGTACGGGCCGTTTGATCTTGCTCTACTACCCATTGGTTTATACTCCCCACGCTCGTTCATGTCGTCTGTGCACTGCGCCCCTGAAGACTCGGTATGCATCCACAAAGATATCAGAAGCAAAAGGAGTATTGGCATGCACTGGGGCACTGTTCGAGGGGGTATAAGTGCACAGTATGAAGATGTTAGGGAGCCGCCTAGGCGGTGGAAGGAGGCGTGTAAGACGGAGGGATTGATTTGGGGGACTGAGGCTGGCTTGTGCGACATCGGTGAGACGGTCGTTGTGGCCTAATGTTTGGAAAGTTCCGAGAGGTAGGCGTCTTTCCCTCGTTTCAGAGGTCATATCCATCGACAGTAGAATCATGTTCGATTTTCGCCATGCTCCAAGTGTCGTGTCGTTAGAAGGACAAGTCAGTCCTATTCCAAACCGCGCTGTAAAGCAAAGTCAGGAGCGCGAACTTGAAGGCGACGGGATAACCAACTATGGCTTCTGTCGCAGGTCGCCTGTACTGAGAGATACTGAATCGGTAAGTGGTTGATCGTGGTAACGAGAAGTGCCACTGAAATGCCTTCAGTTGTACTGCGACTCTTTTGCATCCTCGTAGCATGAAGACCATCCACCTATGGTGTTAAGAACACAAACTCGGCGCCCCTCAAATTTCTGCTGCAGGTCCTGAAGAACCGCATAGAGGCCGCATTCTCCAACTCGCTGGAGACCAGAGTTCTTGGAGAAACAGGCTGACTCCGCTCTTACATCCATCAACACGAAGACTTGCATCCTGAGTAGCTTCGCAGCTTTTCTCACTTCGCCACACAGGCGTCTCCAAGAGAGGCGTCTTGTGCATGAACCCTTCCAACTTTCACTCGACACCCGACACTCACAACTGCATCTGGCAGACGTCCAACTTCTTCGCTGGCCAACACGAGAATCCACAGGCAGCTGCTTCCTGGGTGTTGCAAGTCACACGATTCTCATCTTCAGTTGCTCCGAGTCTCACTTCTTCCACCTCAACCAACTACAAGCTCCACCATCTTCGTCTTCCATCACTCTCGCTCCACTACTCAACCAGTCTGCTCATTTCCAATATTCCCCAAAACTCAATCGTGCAGGTAATCAAGCCTCGTTGGTGCGGATCCCATCCGCATACGCACACTGACTACTTTAACCCGCACTGCAGACATACTACCTCCGCAACTCACTCAAGCTCCAGCCGCGATGCCTATGGTCTGGAATGCGCAGGCGGATGCCAAGGTAAGCAAAAATGCTGCATCAGCACTCACTTGGGGTTTCGTGTTTCACCCTGCTCCAATATGCAGACATCGTGCAAAAGCGACTCAGGGCTGACAACCTACAAGTTGTTCGCCGCCGTCCTGAAGATTCACGACATCAAACTGGACAAGGAAGCCCTGGCGCAGGAGATGGGTCCCGGTAAGTTCAGTCCGACCTGGCTGGTCCAAGCTACTCGCCCTTCCCCGCCACCCCAACTTGCCAGCCCATGCGAACTACAGCCACTCACTGACGACTCGCACGTTCTAGACTGCACCGCCTATGCCATAGCGCACCGTATCAAGAAGATCAAAACCGACGCCAGCGCCACTGCGGACGACGTTCCAGCTCCGCCTCCCGCCTCAATGACGAAGACCAAGAGACCTGCCTCCATCAAGAACCCTGCGATGTCCACCAAGGGCACCAAAGCCAGTACGGCCAGCACGGCCCGCTCAAACGGAAAGAAGCGCGCCGCGAGCGTCCAAATCAAAACTGCTCCTGTCGACCCCTGCGACCCTGCCGCTGACGACATCGACGTTCCTCAGCAGTCCGCGGAAATCTCGGAAGACGAAGAAACTATTGCCCACCCTCTCAACAGGAAGAGAGTCAAGCTCGAGGAGTGACGGTAGTCAGGAGCGTTATTAGGTTATTGAGCAAGACGGCAGCGCAGGACTCGAAAGAGGTGAACTCTGACGGAGCGAGATCACATGGGTATTCATGAACTTGGCGAGGCCCGATGTAACAATAAGGTGCACTTGACGGGACGCGCATTCATACGAGGATCTGCTGCTCTGCCCTCAGCGTGTTGCATTCGTCGACTAACAATATCCATTCATGGTGTAGCACGAATTCCACACACACTACAGATTCGCTAGATCGTAAGCGCAGTGTCCCAGGAACGTCATGAATGCAACGAATTGGGCACCGAGAAGTCTCTATCGTGATCAAGTTCTCTTTCTCTTTTGCTACGTAGGGGCTGGTTACATAATCATCCGGCACAAGCGGAAAGTCAAATGCCGCACCTGTCTCCTCTACTAGGGATACAACACTGTTGAACGCTCTCACAGTGACAACATGGATCGAGCCGCTGAAAGACAAGACCCTCCATTCGACTGACCGGGCAACTTGGAACTCAGAATAGCCCCGACTGCCCCAGAACTGTCAGTATTCCAGAGTCCAACCTGGTTGATGCAGTACCGCTTCCTACGCAGGTGTAGTCGGTTATGGTCTCCTATCATCGTACCTCCGTCCCTGTCCTTGTGGCTGCGGAGGTCCGTATAGTCCACCGTACTGTGGCGGCGTCCTAGTGTTGCCTCTGCCGTACATGTGTTGTTGCTGTTGCTGTTGCTGGCGACGGATCTCCGCTCTTCTACTCTCCTCCTCTCTCATCATTAGGAGCTGCTCTTCGCGCCAATGGGCCTCCTGTTGTCGGTTCTGCTCCCTCTGTTGCTGCTGCTGCGCGAGCTGGATGTCGCTGACGGGGGCTTCTTGCTGTTCTCGGTGGCCAAACGAAGCGCTGCGGGCCGAGTAGTGCGGGTCGTGCTGTTGCGAGTTGTAGCGGTGATGGTCATGTTGCGCTTGCGCTTGGACCTGAGCCTGCTGGGCTTGGACTTGAGCATGTCGATTCATTTCCGCGACTCTTTCTCGGATCTGGTAGGCTTGCTCGGAATGCCTTGTCATGTCATCGCTACGGCTCAGATGCCTGTGATGGACGCCTTGATATGGAGGCCCTAGACCTTGATTCTGCATATGCTGCTGTTGGTTGTGCTCACGCAGTTGCTGGACGTGTGGGGCGGGACCAGGTGGCTGTGCGTAAGGGTTTGGTTGGAGTATCTGGGCCGCCTGTGTAGATTGTAGTTGCTGCTGAGGAAGAGGCGCAGGGGACTGGACTTGGGGTTGGGTGTAGGATGATGCTCGTGAATTGGCAAAGCCAGCATGCGGCGGTGGAGACGGGACATGGCGATTCTTGGCTTGTAGCGGAGCGAACACAGAAGTGCGGTGTGGGAATACCGAACGGCTATCCCTAGCACTATCGAGTAAGGCGGGCGGATGGGGCGGTGAATTTGGTCGTGAAGGCTGTGGGTACTGTACTCGAGAAGCCCATTCGTGTCGTGGCGGATTGTGGGCTTTGTGTTCTTGGATTAGCTCAGACTGGAGCCGGGATATTGGCGCTCCGGTATTTCGACCCGATTGCGCATACGAAGAGCGTTGATACTGCGAAGCTGCAGCAGAAGCCTCCCCGAAAGTGTCTCTCCTACTGGAATGCGTAGCATGCCCAGAGGGAGGTGGAGGAGGTCCAGTCGGGTATGCAGCTGGAGCAGGTGATTGCGTTGGCGTTGCCATAGCTGGCACAGCGTGGTCGCTGTATCTTTTGTGTGGTCGAGGTTCTTCAGGCTCGGAATTGAGAATTGAAGCCAGGTTGGACGTTTTCCGAGGCTCCGGTAGTGACTGTGGATGTGACTGGTTCCCGATGGAGAACAACCGCCCTCCATCCCTTGGTGGTAGCGAAGGGATCGACTGTCCAAGACCTGGTTGCAGTGGAGCGGAAGCAGGTGAGCTACTCTTCGGAACATCTATCAAGTGCCGCACAGTGGAGGAAGGCTGCCGTGGCTGCAGGTGACTTTGCTGCACAGTCTGACCAGGTACATCAGACATAGACACTGGGTTAGGTTGAGCAGAGCGAACTTGAGAAGGTGCTGACGATTGTGAAACAACGCGTGATGGCGGGTCCGGATGCGCAAACCCTTGGGAGAATCGATCGCGATGGGCGTATCTTGCCTCGACTTCGCGGGCTGCTTCTTGCGTTTGTTGAAGTCTTCGCATAAATTGAGAATCCTGGGCTCGCTGCAACTCAGCAGGATGCTCTTCGTCACGAAGCGATTGTGGTGTGGGTTGCGCCTGTGGGGTGAGGGGGTGTCGATGCTCCGGTCGAGAATCGGAGAAGAAGCCCATCCGAGGCGGTTGCAGATGTTGAGTTGGTAGTCTCTGCTGCGGAGGCAGAACCTGAGTAGGCGTGACAGAAGTCGCTGCTACCGCATGCGACTGGCTTGTCACGACTGATTGAGCTTGCGTCGGTGAAGCTTGCGACATGGTCGAGAAGCGGATCCCGTGCTGGTACTGTGAAGGTGAAGTGCGAACATGCGTCTGTGGTAGTTGCGGAGGTGGCGGATCATCAATCTCCATAACGTCTGTGCTAGGGGCCAGAGGCCGTGGTACAGCAGGTTGAAAATTGTCATACCGCCGCTTGACAATCTGCGTTGCAACAGGCGGAGGCCCCATGTCATCGCCACGGAGTCTTTTGGCATCTGCTGTCGCTGCATCCTCGGTAAGATCGATACGATTACCACTTTCCGCGAGTCGCTGGAAATGATTTTTGACCTGCGAAAAGCGTCAGTATACCTCACATACATGACACCCTTCGGCAGTGTGTGAACGGGAGGTGGCAATGGGTTCTTACCATCGTGGGTGTTTTCGTACCCATGTAGCTAGCAATGGCACCCCAGTCAGTTCCAAAATATGCTACAAACTTGCCAAAATCATTCTGTTCCGGAACCGACCAATAAGACGATGCCCCAGCTCTCTGTAGCGATGATAGTCCGCCTTGCCGAGACCTTTCGCTTCCATCATGTGCCGATGCTGGTCGCAATGTGTTATCCACAGGATGCGGCATTGGCCTTTCTATCGTCGGCCCACCATGTCCGGTCTGCAGTGCGGCTACTGAGTTCGGGTCCTCCCAGGTTCTCAACTGGGCTGCGTTCTCTACTCCCCATTCTTGAAGCCTATCCTGCCGTTCTCTGTCAGTCTTGGGTGGCGAAGCAATGGGTGCAGCAGCCAATGTATGGGGTTTGCCTTTCTTTTGTGTTTTCTCACGAGGCGGGCCTCTAGGACGTTTGCCCGGCTTCTCCGGTCCACCACCGTTGTTATTGTCGGACCGCATTGCCACGCCTATGCCTTTAGTGGCAGTGGGAGCTGGTGTCGTCTGTTTGCTCTCAATGTCCTTTTCGCCGTAGTTGAACGTCGGGGCTGCTGCACGCCGCGGTCGACCATTCCCATCCTCAAGCGCAGCGATTTGTGCGTTCGAATCTGCCGCACCATCGTACGTCTCAGGCCTTTCAGGAAGGCCAGAAATGAGCGCTTTGGGGTTGCTGCGTGGTCCGGTTTTGGCAGTTCTAACGCGAGCTCCTTTGCCTTTTCCCTTTCTGGTTTTGCTCTCCTTGAACTCTTGGTCCCATTTGGTGGCATAGTAGTGATTTATGCAGTCTTTGTATGTCCGACCTGGTAGTGCTTGAGCGATCTTGCCCCACTTCTTTGGATACTCCTTGAAGTTTTGTATGAGTACTCGGTGTTCCTCTAGCGTGAAGTTGTCCACCGATGGTTCAAACGCATACACGGACGTGAGTTGTTGGGGAGGTCTCAGCTGATTGGTATCTCTGAACAAGCGTCTCTTCTGTTGTTGTCCCTCGAGCACTTCTGGAATAACAGCTTCTTTCTCTAGATCGGCTCTCGCCTTCTTCGCCTCCTTTTCCCGCTTCGCCTGGGCCTCTCTCTCCATCTCCTTTGACTCGTTGATAGCGAGCTGGTAATCATACTCACTGTTGAACCTGTGCGCACGACGTCCTTCTGCCGCGATAGCTGGGGCCGCTAGAGCTACTATCTCGAGCAGAGGGCCGGGCTCCGTGGATTTCTGTCTTTTCAGCTTCTGGAGCTCTTCGCTTGTTTTGTCCAGGCTGATAGTGTATTTTTTCCAAGGCTTGTAGAGCTTGACGTACTCGCAATGAATTTCTTCACGAGCGGTATCCTCAATGTTGCGCTGATGTAGGAGATGAGCCACAACTGCATCCTTGAGAATCTCATTGCGCGCAAGGCTCTCGTGCTTAGCTTCTCGATCTGACAGTGGAGTCGGAGGTCCTTTGCTCAGGTAAGGAAGACTGATTGTTAGAGGACTTGGTTGCCTACCAGGAGATATATTTTCACTCTCATTTTCGTCTGCCATCTCGACATCTTCGGTTTCTTCTGCTTTCACTTTGAGCACTTCTGCATGATCACTGTCATCAGAAAGCGGAGCTTCTGCGATAGAGAGTGGCAGGTCATGCTTCGCAACTGACGAAGAGCTTGGTAGAGGCTGATGTTTGACCGCGGACAGCCTTGCGATTTGCATAAGAGGAGTCGTTGCACGCAGGTGTCTAGAGCTTAGATCGACCATCTGAGATTCTAGGCGGGCCTTCTCATGGACATATTTGGTCTCTCCGACCGCAAAGTCTTCTTCATCCAGGTCCATTCCATCATCTTCATCACTTGACCCACCCAGCGACTGGAGGCTTCCTGGAACAGCAGATGATAAATCGGTCATAGTGGCGTCCGAAGTGATCACAGTCTTCATTGATGGCGCATGACCCTCGCCAGAGCGTCCCACACTCGTAACGGATCGGAACTCGTCGCCGCCTACGTTGCGTTGCTCGTCGCTTCCGTCATTGACTAGGTTGACAGAGTCAACTTTCGACATTGCTTGAGACTGTGCAAGAACAGACGAATGGCCAGTCGTAAAGGCATCATCGTTCTTGATGACGTCGTCCACGGTACTGGTCTGCCTCTCCTTCTCTTGTCCAGTGCTATCTCTCTTTACGGGTATGATAGAATCTCTGTAGGATGGCGCACCGGGTCTAATCCACTGATTCCATGCTGATGCTCTCGGGGGTACCGAAAGACCTGGTGGTGCTGCCGCCACTGCAGGCGCTCTGTTTACATTTGCTACGCTATCAGGTCCTCCGCGTATTCTTGGTGCAACTGGCGGGCCTCTATCGAATGCCCTCGGCGCGATGGGTGTAGCTCTGGCGCCTTTTGGCCCAGTCGGGATATTCGCACCTAGCGATTGTGGAGAAGTGTTCGGAATATTAGACATCCTTGGACCGGCTGGTGCAGAAACAGGTGGGGATGAAGCTCGGGGCTGGCCTACGTTATGCAGCAATGCATTACCATAGAACTGGGAAGATGAGGAGCCTGGTCGAGACCCAGCTTGAGGGCCCGTTGGTATAGCACGTGGCTGCGTTGGAGGAGTATACTTGAGCTCTTGCCGTACAGGAGGAAAGCGTTGACTATCTATTGCAATTTCTGTGGGTGGTCTGACAGGTGTAGTGGACCGAGAAAAGCGTAGCATCTCCCTTGGTGTGATGTCATTTGTTTTGAAGGAAGTAGAATCCCGAGCTTCTGTAAGAAATGACCGATCCAAAAACCGACCAGCTTTGGGTCCTGTGGGCGCCGCGTTCAGGAGCTGCGCTTTTGGCGCCACCGGCGGAGCTTTAGGAGCATGTGGTGGAGGTTGTGATGCACCGAGTGTTGTTGAACTCGACTGGCCGACAAGTCTATCTTCGGCTGCTGGCTTCCATGCATTCGATGTGGGTACAATAGGCAAGGTCGCATTTGATTGCGGAGGTTTGTGTTCAGCTGGCGCTTTCCATACATGGGAAGTCGGTCCGTTGTAACTCGGGGTAGAGCCAAAGGCAGGAACTTGCGGCGCTTGGGGTGGCGGAGAAGATGGGCGTGGCGCATAACGTTCTCGTGTCGCTTCCAGCCTGCCGGCGTAAAGATTGGGCTTGTCGGCTTCCCGACGAGAGTCTCTGATCGCCATAGCTTGCGCCGTTACAGACGGCTTCTTCGCAACTGGTGGCTCACGACTTGGCTCTGGCGCGACCGGCCGATCTGCGCTCGTCGCATGGGTTGCAGCGGTCAAGCCTAGATGCGGTGTTGAAGATCCGGTAGAGAGACCACCGGTATTCCGAGGCTCAGTACGACCAGTCAACTGATCTCGCTTATACCGGTCCGCTTCTCGCTCGCGTTCTTCTCGGTCAGGTCTTCTGTCGTCCTCACGCCGTTCAAAGCGTCGGTCATCTCGCCGGTCGGCCTCTCGATCATCTCTCTGCGCCTCCTTGTCCCAACGCGGCGGTGGGGACCGGCTTCTTGGTCGAAAGAGGTCTCGTTCATCTGGATAGGGTCGTCTTCCTCGTCCACGGTGATCCCAGTCTCCACGACCGCGACCGCGACCGAAACCGCCACGTCCAGAAGATACGGAGCCAAAAGGTGGGGGGTCGGAAAAGTTTGACCCGGCCGATGGCGGCCCATCCCATGACCCTCGACGAACGCGAACTGTGTCTATTTCTCGCGGAGTGAAGTCTCTGGTCTCACGAGAACCGCGCGCCGGCGAGCGAGCTCGTGGCGAAAGACCTCTTCCTCTACGATCTGGATCTCGATCCCGCCAGGCTCTATCTCGATCTCCACTCAATGGTGGCGCATCTCTGAGCTCTTTGAATTCGCTTCGTGCTGGGAAACCGCGTCCTCTGGGTCCAAAAGTTGAGGCAGGACCGCCGGCGTGGCTATTGCCTCGTGTCGTGTCATTTGCGGGCTTGGGCCCCCGCGGAGTTTCCGCGCTTCCACGCCTTGGGTCGTTGCTTCTAGACAGCGGTCCTCCGGTCACAACAGCAGAAGCCCTTCGGTCAGCAAACCGTGCCGGCGAACGTGAAGTAGAGCGGTCACGTGGTACGTAACGAGACTCGTGCACGGGAGGAAAGCGTGACGACATGGTAAGCTCACTGCTCAGTTGAGCTCACTGTACGTTTCGTGTGTCCAGAAGAAAACATCCACGGAACCAAGGAAGACGTGGGTAGCGCGAATGGGGAAGGTGTGCGTAAAGTCGTGGCAGGCGCCCTGTGTATCAATCTTCCGTAAGTGCAGGTGCCCTAGCCGTGCGCTCAAAACAGCGGCTCCTCCTATCGCGAGAGTGTTGCGCGGTCTGTTGGGTGAATGCAGTTGTGGAATTGATGGTAATTCCGATGTTCGATGTTGGACGTTCAAGATGCGACGCCAGAACAGAGCTAGCGTTCACGGGTACCCTTGCTAGCGCCGTCGTAGAAGGTTCGTCTCGAATCTCGCTGTGTCCGTCCGTGTCACCCAAGGAGGTGATGACAATGGAACTGAAGCGGCCTCCCGGCTGACGCGGTTGCACGCCAGAATTCGATCTCCTTCGTCTCGGCTTCAGTCTTCGTCGCTAGGTGCGTCGCTGGACTGCCGGCTGCAGCGCACAAGTCGCAACCAGAGCGGCAATCGGTTGCGGTGAGCTCGGCTCGCCTGCTGCAGAAAGCGAATCGACACTCCGGCGCAACCGAGGGTTGTAGAGCGGCTGAAGCGGTGGAGAATGATACTCCGCCCTGCGACTCGTCCTTCTGCAGGTAGCAGCGATAGGAGAGCTCTGCAGAAGGCTCTTGCGATCGAGCTGTTGTTCGTCAGGTCCTTGCGTCAACCTCAAAGTGCCCAGACTCCAGATACGCAGCCGGCCGTCGTGGTTGAGTAGAGTTGTCGGAGGAGGAGGAGGAGGAGGAGACCACGAGCACCGTAACTGTACTACGTTTCCTGCAGGGATTCACCGGTAGCGTGGATCGACGACGAAAGCCGGAATGTGCAGTAACGGCTACCTGTGGATCTCGAAAGTACCCTCACGTACCTGGCGCTCCATGGGGCTAGAAGTCCCTCCGCTGTCACGTTCCATCTCGAAGTCGCAACCAATTGGAGAGGGGCGCTTCCCATGCACCGACATGCACAACCCGCTGCCTAGTGCTGGAACGCCATCCGCCGTGTCAGATCTAAACGCCTCGTGACCATTTCCTGTGTACGGTGGCCGCAGGTAAACCAGGAACTCGGTCGACGGAGGGTAAGAATGGAGATCTCACGTCGCCGTCGCCGTCGCGCAGCTGTCCAGAATACGTTTAACACGGTGCTTTATAGAGGTACTGCGATAACTCACAGGATCCGCAGGGTTCCATACCTTAATTATCCTTCCCATCCCGGTTGTGCCTTAGCTTCTGGCGGGTGCACTTGGGTTTTAGGGCGTGCAGGTAACCGAGACGGAAGGCGAGGCTGGGAGTCGACGCGCTGGCGACAACAAACCAGTTGTCTGGCGATGTACTGGATGCCTTGCTGTGTTATACATCTCCTCAAAGCTTGATCTCGCAGTCCGGAGCTTGCTTGGCGACTCTGTATTGCGATGCTTCCGTCGTCGAAGTGCACAGTCTGCTTGTCGGTCGCAATTAATTAACGGCGTTCCAGAGTGTGCACTAAGGTTCTCGCTTATGGAGCCTCTTCGGGACGTGACTTTTGCTAGCTACAAAGTTTTGCATCTAAGGTAAGTAACGAATCTGCCATCAAAGTGCTGTGTCCATAAAGCGGCATCACAGAGGAGAATACTATTCAGGCAGCAAGATTTGCCCACTGCTGTGCCCAAGGACTCTACTCTTAAAGCTCTCGGAAACATATTGCCTCCCTATACTAGCACTGAGGTATTGCACTGGGAAAGGTCTTCCTGGCATATGCAAAGCAACGAACAACTGCTTGTT
>AYQD01000016.1:0-29871 GCA_000504465.1 Cryomyces antarcticus CCFEE 534 | reverse complement strand
GGGGAGATTGCTGTGGAGCCAAAAGTTCGACATTCAACCTCAGGCACACTGTAGGAGGTAAAGGCAATGCGCTTGTTGTGTGATCATCCTGCTGTCCAACGTCAGATCGCTGAGGGTGGGTCGGCGGTAACGGCGATTGCCGTATTCACGCTTGGTAGCAACGGGTATCGAGATGGGAGATCCGTGTTGTGTGAGATGCTGTCTCGTACCTTACTCGAGAGCTTCTTCTCTTCTCTGCGATACTCAAAAGTGGTCTCCCACTCGCGACAGATGACTTCCAGGGCATTACGAAAGTCCAGTTCCAACACTTCACCCAACCCAATCTCCGATCGCGGGACTCTTGGTCTCCAGTATCCGCTCGCGAGGGGATCGGCGCAGCGTGATGTGACAGAAGCTGCCATCGCGAGTGTTCGGTCGAGTTATACGCTGCGGTGTTTGGACTGAGGGCATTGAAGCTGGAGCAACGGGCGATGTGATGGATGCTAAAAAGGAGGGTGGACAGAACACCTCCCCGAAAGATAGTATGGTAGAGCAAGGAGAGCAATGTGATAGCTGCTGGAAGCGTGGGGAGCAGAGAGAAGGGGAGAGCAAGGAGCAAGCAAACAGCCCAGGTGTGTCACAAGACGGGGGGGGGGGTGGTGGACTTTGGTGGCGCTGGGATGGAAGTGATGGTCCTTGCTGTCGCTGCTGCAAGCACCTAGTTCCGTGAAACAATAATATTCCCACCCCCCTTGCCTGGGGTGCTGTGTAGCGATCGATCACTAATTAATTACTGTTTGGATGGGGCAATCGATAGCCAGTGGTCCGTGTGAGGCTCGCGGAAGCGTGGGACGAAGAACGAAGAACAAGGAGGTGGATCGAGGCTGAGGCTGAGGCTGTTGCTGGTCTCAGCCTCACAACAACAGGAGCCTCGTCCCCTCTTCAAGATGTACCTTCTGTCTGTACTATATAATATCGCTGCGGGTGTCGTCGGGGTGTAGAGGCACAGGTGGCAGAGGCAAGCTCCTCCCGTCCACGCATCGCATGCTGCTGCAAGCGCTGCTGCAATTGGTGCTTCCGCTGCGTGCTGTGTCCGTCGAGCCCGTCGTCTCGGATGCTCACCGCATTTACGCACGATGGGAAAACATCGCCAGCGCGCCACGGCGCAGGCGCTCGAATCAAGCTCGTCTCGGTCCTGTCCGGAACGAGCTTGTCGGCGCACGAATCGAAGCACGAACCGCGGCTTAGCGCCTACCCTTACCCTCCCTTTAACAGCTTCGAGTGCAGTAGCGGCAAGGTGAGGATCCAATGGGCTAATTAATCGTCGTCTTTCCATGCATACGAAGAGTGTCCCAAGTGCGTGAAGGGATCAAAGGGCCCATCTACGTGTGGGTACCATGTGTCTTCGACTGATCTTCCTGACACGGAGTGCCACTCTTCCACCACGCTAGACATTCACCGTGCAAGCATCCGCTGAGATCCAAGTCCTGTGTGTCCAGAAACAAGGCTGCTCGCATGGCGCGAACGGGTATACATCAGCCCATCCAACCCTCTGAACCGTGACAATAGACAAGAAACTCTCCAAACCCGCTTCCCCCTATCGCTGACTCCGACTCAAATACTCCCTCACTCACACCGGCACGGAAACCTTGGCCCACTCCTGCGCAATCTCCTCCAACACGCCTTCCATAACCACCGCACTCGCCATGAGTCCGTGTCCCTCACCCTCGAGCACGCGGACTTCGCAGCTCCTCATCGTGCGGCCCAGCCACTTCACGTTCTCGACCGGCACGCGCGTGTCCCTGCTGCCGTGCCGAATGACCACCGGCCGCGTGATGTCGACGTACCGGAACCCGATGTCTCTGTGCCGCTCCAGACAGACTAGCAGATCCACGGCTGGGTTGGCGTGCGTGGTCGCCATGTCCCAGGTGCGGAGCGTGAGCCGCTCGTCGAGCATGCGGCGGTGCTCGGCGAGCCCGGCGGCGATGGCTTCGTCTTCCTCGTCCCAGTCCGGGTTGTCCGGGTTGCCTGGGGGTGCGGGTCCGTCGGCAGCGATGGAGAGGTTGCTGGAGTTCGGCAACACCTGGTCCATTAGCATCATGCTCTCTCGTCTGTTCGCCGCCGATGGGCGTCCGCCTGGTCCAGGCGAGGGTTGCATCGAGCTTCGTCGCTTGTCCTTGCTGCTCCGGTCCGGACTCTTCGGGCCCTTCCATACCCAGGTTCCACGATTGGAGCCTCCCATGAAGGTCGAGTTTGCAGCTTTGAGGAACGGCGTAGGTAGGATGCGCAGGAATCGCTGACTCCTTGGTAGTGCGCCTACGGGAGCGGCATTTGGGTTGGTGGCGCCGTAGCCGATGGGCGACATTTGTGATGGTGGTATCCAAGGCGCAAGGAGGTGCACACGACCACGTATAAGGTGAGGGAAGCGCAGCGCAGTTGCGAGAGCGTAGATGGCACCAGCGGAGTGTGCGAGTATGGAGAAGGTGCGAATCTCGAGATGCTCGCAAATTGCGAGGATGTCTTCTGGCCAGCTGAGGGGTGTACCAGATCGATCGGCATGTGGTTCGCTGGCGCCGACACCCGGTCGATCTAATGTAATCAGGCGCAGCTTGAGCGTACAGGCGAGCTCGTCGTAGAACGCCGTGACGTACCGGGTGAGGCCCATGCCAACGCAGACGAAGACCGCGGAGCCATTTGGGTCGCCCACTTCGGAAAAGGAGATTACGCGACCGGTTTTGGGGTGCCGAATTTTCTGAGAAAGACGAGGTGCGAGCAGGAAACCATCAACGGCGTCGTCTATCAGTCGCGACTCGATGATGTTCGCTCTTCAACGATAACCTCTGGTGGTCTGCTCGTGTTGAACACTTCACTCATAGATTTTCGTCGCCGATATTTCACATCGAAATCTAGCGGCAAATCGGGGTGAGACCAACGCTGCTTGTTGTTCATTTCTACAGCTCGTTGTGACGAGGGTGGAGTGGTCCTGGGAGGTGATATGTGACCAGCACTTGGAAGCAGTAAGGATTCACGGATGGTCATCGGTAAGTCATTAGCGAAATGACCGACGTCTTGGGGGTCCGGCGCGTGATGATAGAAGCTGGCGGCTGACGCGGGTCTGCCTTCCAGGGAATTCGTAGCCTTTCTCTCTTGCGGGAGGATAGTTTTGTCGGACAACTGATCAGATACATCAGTAGGAGGAGGCGCCTGGCTGATGGTTCCCACTACGTCGGCGAAGATTCCCAAGACTTTGTGCGCTTTCGCAGGTTGAAGACTGCGCTTCGCAATGATCTGATGGGGTTCAAGATCTGATGGTGATCCGGAGACCACGGAGGTTCTCAACACCTCTTGTCTCAGCGCCGCCAGGTCCTCTGGGAATATTCCAGCCTCCTTCAGTCTCAACTCTTTCCGCGCCTGGAGCTCCCTGATGCGCTTCATAGTGTCGTGCTCTTCGTCAAGCACACTGATGCTGTCGAAATCTTTGGCTACTACCTCCTCTTTGATGGGCTTGTCCCTGGGTGTGTTCTGCCGACTGGACTTGCGTGAGCCTGATCTCTTCGAGGTACTGCTGTCTTGGCTTGGGCTCGACTTGTGGTGAAGTGACGAGGAGCGTCGTGGTATCATGCCAGCTGGGAACGAGGGCGACCCCGGCATACCGGTCTCCTCAATGACTACCGGTCTCTTGCCCGCCCTCTTGGGGCTGTCCTTGATAATCTCGCCCTCCGGTCTAGGCTTCTCAAGCGATGTAGGCTCCTCATCGATTGTAGAGTCCCTAATGAGACGCCTCTTCCGGGGACTCGGTATCTGTACACCAACTATATCTCTCGATGTAGTGTCTGAATTTCTGCCTATGGCGACATCCACAGGCGTAGCGGCGATACCTGCGGCTCGATCCCGCTCCATCTGCCTGTTCACCCTCCACATCGCCCATTCTGAAGATCTTTTGTACGCTAACCTCTTGTTCGCTCTGACGGGCTTCTTCTCGTCGTTCGATGATTGGCTGCCATTTGATAGAGTTCTGAAATGGAATCCTACCAAGCTTTTCTCGGCTCTGCCAGCGTCGCTGGCGTCTCTCGAATGTAGTGAACCTGAGTCTCTCGAGCCTCGCGAACCTCTCGACCCTTCTGGCGTAGGCTGCAGATATTGTCTCAACGAACTACCCTTCTCTAGCTTGGGAAGCGCCCGCGCTGTCAACGGCGATAAGCCCGAAGGCGGCCTCGCTGTGCGAACGGTGGGTGGTTCAGCGGCATCGTCCATGAATGCGTACTCCTCCTCCTTTGGCCGATCAAAGGCGCCATAATCCATGCCCCATTGCCCTCCCGTGGTTGCTTTGCTGCGAACGCTATGGCTGGTCGAAAGCTTGGATGCAGAAGGTCGGATCGAGGGAGGTGTTCGACTTCCGCTAATGCTGGGCCCATATTCGAAAAGATCTCTGGCAGGATTCGAGATGGCTTCGAGCGAGGAGATGAGGGAGGATATAACCTCTGGAGATGCGGGCTTTGGCCGAACATAGTTGGGTGAGCGCTTCTTGGTACGGGTCTTGCTGTTTGAGGGTCCCGAACGCGGTTTATGCGAGACGTCTTTCAGAGAGGTTCGTGGTGGGACAAGCGGACCAAGAGGATAGGCATCCATTTCCGCCAGACTTCGGGATGGGATGCACCGGTGATCTGGAAGCCTCAAACACTGGCGCAGATGATGCAAGCCATCAGCGAGAGCGAGAGGGCAATCAAGAGGCAACGGGCAGGCCCGAGTTTGGAGAGATGATGTCGTTCGCGCGGAGGCGCCTGACGTGTCGGGAGCACGAGTCAGAGTTAAGATTGACGATGAACAGTGTTTCGCAGGGGCGCGCGTGAAGTGAAGTTACTGTCGGCAAGTGGAGGGCGCCCAGCCTTTCGAGGCTGTTCAGTCGGAGGTTCGTGCCATGAAACATAAAACACGAAACATGGAACACCTCACATGGCGACAGGGGAAAGTCGATGATCGATGAACACGCACTCGGGAACGGGAGCTAATTAACTACCTACCTACTGTACCTTCGCAGTCCGTCTGAACCATCCTTGCCGGGTCATCGTTTTGAAACATAGAAGCCTGCCCTGGCACACCTGGGAACTCCAATTCCTGATCCTGATCCCGGTCCTGGCCGGCGCATTCGCATCCATCAGCAACTCATCGCGACCGACGCGACGGCCACGACACTCAGTCAAAGATGATGCGACTACCCTGGAGCTGGCCTGGCTAGGTGGCCTGGCTAGGCCGCATTCCTCGAGGGAGGCTACGACACGACATTAAGATACGACTCCTTCCCCCACTCCAGCATCGTCAGCCGTGAACATCTGCAACAGCTCTCTTGCTTCGAAAGCGCAACTGAACTGAACCGATCTGATCTGATCCTGTCCTTCCTCGCCCTTCCCGCCCTGACCTCCCCATCGACTTCTCTAAACATCCTCTTCTTCTACGCGACATGGGCCACTCTAGTGCTCTCTCACTCTCCCCTGAATGTCCAAGTTTACGGCTCTCTTGGCCATCCGTACCATCTTCTACATACTCCCATCCCTCCTCTTTCTTGCTTTCGGCACAGCCTTCCCCAGCCTGGCAGTCGGCGTCAAGGCGCAGGGTGAGAGCGCCATACCATCTCGCGCGGGCAAGGAGAAAGCCGCAAGAGTCGTAGCAGTCGCGATCTTCAACGCGCTCTTGGGAGTCGCGCTGCAGACCGGAACCGAGCTGCTCTTTACAGAGGTCTTCCACATGCGGAGCGGAATCAAAGTCACCGCGTCTTTGCCAACGCCGTGGGGCATCGCCAAAGACCTACTCAGCGCGTTCGCAATCTGCGGAGTGCTGCACTACCACATCCACCGCTACGTTCTCCACTCGGAGTCCTCCTCCTATCTGTCGCGATGGCACAGTACGTGGCAGCACAGCGTCCGCGCTCCCTATGCTTTTGTAGCTACTTATGACCACCCGATCTGCTACATACCAAGTCACTGGGTCCCAACCTACGCGCCAGCCCTGCTCTTCCGCTTCCACGTCTTAACATGCCACCTCTTTACCGCGTTAGTGTCGCTCGAAGAAGCGCTCGTGTACAGCGGCTATTCAGTACTCCCTTCCACAATAGTCTTTCCCGGCATGGCCAGACGCACAAACGCGCATTTCACATCAAAGGGCAAAGGCAATTTCGGCGTCTGGGTACTGCTCGATTGGCTGAGTGGGACAACTGTCGCAGGCGGCAAAGACGTGGTAGATGACGTCGGTGACGAGATGGAGAAACATGGTGCGGCGAGACGGGCTAGCGGTGCGATTGAGAATGGGAAAGGGATGGTCGAGGGTGCGAAGGAGAGGTTGAGCGGTGCTGAGACGGGTGACAGGAAGAGTAAGAGGAGCGAGAGGAGGCAGATGAGGAAAGAGTCGGTGCCTAGCATCGAAGGAGAGTGACACAATCGCATTGGAATGTGGGCCGAGCAGGCAGGGCAAGCCATGTTCGAGACATTGTGACAGTTTTGAAGAAGGCTTTGAAATCGTTTTTTGCTGAGGTCGGAATCGTGGTTCGAATGTTGATTTGGATGGGAACGCAATCGATACCCTTTCCGGTCCATCTCACATTCTGAATGCTCCGGTCGTGTATTCTCGGGCTAGCCATCCGCAGTCATGGTGAATCTTGATCTCATCTCCCTGGTGTTGAAGTCCTTGTTCCAGCGTGACTCCGTCTTGTTCTCCCGGACCTGCGGACGACGGTCCTTCCTCTCCACGTGTGCTACAAACATTCAGATGCTGCAGTATTGCAGGTGGCAAAGGCGAAGGTCCCTTGACGACGACAACCTAAGTCGAGCCATGCATCCGGAGGTTTGATTAGTTTTGGCTTGTTTAGCGGCCGTCGTCGAGGATGAGACAACGGTCCGCAACTCAGGGTAAAGTTTGTGTACATTGACAAGATAGTCGGCGCAAGCACATCTCCCTGCTATAGCGTACCAGCGGGTCTCTGTAGACGTGTTCATGGTACAGTGTGATGAAGCATATCCGCACATTGGTGAGTTGAGAATTGTCGGTGGAACCTCAAGGCTGCTTTCTAGCCCGACTCTACAGTACGCTCCTGCGCAATGACGATAGGTACAGTGAGGCTGCGCCCCAGCCTCCCCGAGCTCCACAGCCTCACTCGGCTCAGCTTCGAAGCAAACATTGACATTAATTATCATCGACATATTGCATATCGGCATCAACCTCAGCCGTCGACGGAGAACATAGCTACAGTAACAGTAACAGTAACAGTAACAGTACCTCGCTCTTGCCCGTTTGCCTGGTTGAGGAATCTCTGGAAGCCTGGCTGCTGATCGCAGTTCGCGACCCCCACTTCGCTCCACTTCACTTGCCAGCTCAGCAGCCAGTAATTAAGCGGCAACTCATCGCCCGCTTCTCCTTCACCCTCCTACATACCTACAACTCCACCACTCATCACCTTGTTCAACCAAAGTTCATCGAATCTTCTTGCGCGAGCAAAGGAAACCAAAGACCAGACACCACTACACTCCACTTCGCTTGATCGGCCCGCATCAAAGCAACAACCACCGACATGTCACAGTACGGCGACCACGACGACGGTCCCCGCCGCCAGAGGACCCAGCGTACCCGTCCTCGTGAACGCGGCGACCCGGAGTACGTCCAGGAAACGACCTACATCGAGCGCGGCCACGGCGCTCCACCTCGCGATCTCGTCTTCAGACCACGTGAAGACAGTGTCGAAGAAATTCCTCGCGACTTCCCACCTGCCGAGGCGGCACACCGCAGAACGCGCCAGTACGAGAACTACGACCCACCAAGAAGACGCGCGAAGTCGGTGGGACGAGGTAGCTACTACGGAGACGACGACCGCTACTCTGACTACGCCGGTCCAGCTGGAGGTGCCGCTGCCGGTTACGCTGCGGGAAGAGCCAGAAACGGTAGAAGAGATCGGAGGAGGGATGATCGCGACGACTACTACTCTGACGATGGACGCAGCCCACGTCGTCGCGAGCGCAAGAAGTCGGGCGTTGGTGAAGTTCTGGAGGGCCTCGGACTAGGCGGCATCGTCGGCGGCCTGGTAGGTGGCTCGAGGAGCAAGAGCAGAGATCGTGATCGTGGTGATCGTGGTCATCGCAGAGGAGGTCGATACGACGACGATTCACGAAGCCGTAGCCGGGACCGTGGCGGCAAGGGCGAAAGGAAGTGGGCACAGGCTGCGCAGGCCGCGATAGTCGCTGGTGCAATCGAGGCGTTCAGGAGCCGCAACAAGCCCGGTCCGTGGACAGGAGAGAAGGGCCTCAGGATAGCTACTGCAGCTTTGGGTGCTGGTGGTATTGACGGTCTCGTCGATCACGATCCAGACAAGAAATCGAAACGCCATCTCGCCGAAGCCGTCATCGGTGGTCTCGCCGCCAATCGCCTCGCCAACGGACCGAGAGAAAAAGACGGAGACATAGATGGAGATGGCTCACGTTCCCGCTCGCGCTCCCGCTCAGCCTTTGGTGGACGCTCTCAATCTCGAGGTCGTGCAGAAGGCGACGGAGGAGGTGCCGGCGCGCTCAAGGGTCTCGCAGCTGGAGGTGCCCTCGCGGCAGCAGGCAAAGCCATCTACGACCGCGTGCGCTCCAAGTCGCGCCGTCGCCGCTCTCCCTCCGCCTCTAGCGAGGACAGCTACACCCCACCTTCCCGTCGTGGCCGGTACAACGACCGGCGCTCCCGCGACGGCGACTACGACAACGACAACAACAACAACCAAGTCGCACGCAGCGGCGGAGGTGAGCGCTACCACCGCCATGACTAAACGAGGGTACTAGTCAACACCATGTCATGTTTCACTAACATGGCATAGGTGGAGCGAACGCGAACAACAACGGCGAGAACCGCAAGCGCAGCAACAGCTCCGGCTCCTCCTCGTCCGCCTCAACCACAGACATGGAAGACAAGAGAAAGAAAATGCGCGGCAAAGAGCTCCTCACCGCCGGGCTGGCCACCATCGCCACCATCCACGCCGCGCACGGCGTCTACAGCAGCATGGCGGCCTCGGACAAGCGCCACAAGCTCGTCGACGAGGGCGCCATGTCGCCGGAAGAGGCGCGCAAGAAGAAGTCGAAAGCCTGGCTGCAAGACGCGGCGGCCGTGGGCATCGCCGCGCTGGGCATCAAGGGCGCCTTCTCCGAGTGGAAGGAGATGACGGAGCAGCGGCGCTCGATCCACGAGCTCGAGGCTAAGAAGCGGCAGCGGCAGAAGCGGCAGCGCGAGCGACGGCGCAAGGAGGAGCGCGAGCGCATGCAGAATGGCATGGGCGGTGCGTATGGGAACGGCGTCGTCATGATGCCCGTCGCGCAGCCGCTCGGCCAGCCGCTCGTGTACGCCGATGGGAATCCGTACGCCGCGGGTGGCTGCCGCCGCCGCCCATGGGGGGCCCGATTCCGAGATACTGAGGCGTCGGAAGAGAGAGAGTGTACGTGCTGGTTGACTGGAGCTCGGAGGATGGTAGTTCGTGGTCTTGACGAGTACGATGTTGTGTGCGGCCTTGGGGGCAGGGTGCTTGGGTTACGAGACTGCTGACGACTTGCACGCTTTCTCCTTGTCGAATGCCGCATTGTGGGGCGTGGGGGTGCGAAGGGGGGCCCTGTTCACTGACGACGAAAACGACTTGCGATGATACCTGGTTGCTGCCTCTGTTTCGTGGTCTTTTCCCACTTTCCAGCTACGATGCTCGCGGGACTGGTTACGTAGAAACGAAACGACACGAATCGAAACGTTGCCCTTTGGCTCCTCTGTCTCCCCGTCCGCACACGCGCAAGAAAGCCGATCGCGCCTCTCAAACCCCGTGTCCATTCTGACATCGCATCGTGCCCTCCACTGGTCGCTCCGTCAGCTCAAAAGATCTCCACCGCGATCACGGCTTCGCCTCCCCAAGCATCCCTGCACTCTCGCCAGATCAGATGCCCCCGTCTGGACATACAGCCCAGACCCAACAATACTCATCACATACACCCCGAAGCGAAACGTCCAGCACGACCAGTGTCGATGGCGTGGTCTGCCGAGCACACGTGTAGTCGGGAGGAGAGTTTGATTGTAACAAGCGTCATCGAGCAAGTAAGGCGGCAGTGGCAGACTCTAGCTCCAAGGGTTTGGTCTTCCAGCATCGCTTCGCACGCATGTGCTCAGCTCCGTGTTATGCATGACTAGTAATAAAGAAATCTGAACAGCAAGACAGGAACGATCCAAGATGCACACGTCTGTACAGACGTACGGTCAAACGTCTCTCGGATTTTAAAAGCAGCACGCATGGCGGGTATAAAGCTCTAGCAAAACAAGTGACTTGCCGTCTTCCACAAGTATGATTCTCACCGTCTTCATGTACGCGAATCGGTCGTCCCCGAAAGGGTCAGTACGTCGCGGAGCAAGCTCTTCGGATCGTCACTGCCCTCCATCTCCGCTTCCAAGAAGTCGCGAGCAATTGCTTCCTAGATGGGACGACACAATCAGTACGATCCTTGGAACGCAACGATTCCTGCGTCCCTGGGAAGAAGGAACGTACGGCATCCTCCAGCTCAGCAATCTCAGCCTCCGGTATGACCGCGCATGCCGCAACCAAGTCCTCGCCTCTCGCAGATAACAGGATGAGTTCTTCGGCTCGCTGGACGATCTCTGGCGCAATGCCGTTCATGGCTGCGCAGCTGCGTGGTACGGACACCTTTAGTGGAAACGATCTTGGGACCCATAAGGGGGTGTACGTACCAGGTGCCAAAGCTCGATGTGCTGCGGCCGTCTTTATAGCTGATAGCGGTCATCTCGTTAGCATTAACACTTCGGTACTCACGCTTCACAGCATACTTGTAGAGATAGGTAATCTGATTCTCCACCTCCGCGGCTTCTGTGTCGACTTGTATTTCCATGTGGCCGAACCGCAGAGATGGTCGAGGCTGCAAAAAACCACTCTCGAAAATTTCTGGCTCCCCTAAGTACATGGACCGTATCGCTATCCGTGCTACTCACCGTGAAAATGCGTAGCTCCAAGGACCTTTGGACTCTCGATCCCCAAATTCAGTAGATGCTCGAAGACGCCACATGCCAGACCCGCGCCATCTGCGATTTACATCAGCTCTGCAAGACTCCCTCACAAGTATTCCACACATACCAGCTGACTCGGTGCCTTTGCCAAACTCATCGATGATCAGGAGGCTCCGACGTGTCGCGAGACTCAAAGCCAATGATACCTGTTGCAGATCTATCATGAAAGCGCTTTGAATCTAGGTTCATCAGTAAGCACCAGAGATTAGGTGAAGCTGCCCACCCTCGAGACGGTTTCCCTAGTAGCTATACGGGTGAGGATCTTGTCTGTGAGACCGATCTTTGCGCTGTCCGCCGGGACAAAGCTGCCACTGCATCAGCAGAGCCCTATCGCAAGCCCAAGCCTAGATCCCGCTTGACGAACCTTCCAATATGAGCCATGAAGACTATCAGGGCGACCTGCTTTAGGTAGACACTCTTTCCCGAGTAATTCGGTCCAGTCAGCAGAAGCATGCTTGGCCCATTCTCATTCTGTTGCGTAGCGGATCCCTGAGAGCCATCTGGGTATGGCCGTTGAGAGGGACCGTCTGCCCCGCTGGGCTCTTCGGAAAATTTAGGGAAATCGTCACCAGCTCCACCCACAAGGTGAGTGCCGTTAGGGACGTACGAAGGAACAGTCAGCTCTTGTAGAGGATGACTGGGTCTCATCAGTCTTGCTCTTGCAGCCGCCAGCCAAGGTATTCAGTCCGACTTACCGTCCACCTTTGATGTCGATTACGTTCTCCTGCGTCATGCGAGGCCTCGCGAAATGGTACGTTTTGGCGCCTTGAGCAAGAGCGAGTAAGCTATCCCGGTTTGTGTCAGTACGTCCTGGTCAACTTCATTCTTACACCCACCTGTCGAGTTCGCCGCAGATGTCGGAAGCGGATGTGAGCAGCTCTTCATGTTCCAGAACCGTCTGTGTAAGTTCATGAACAATCTCGATCTCTTTGTCTGTTCGTCAAGGTTACTGCAATGAGCCAGGATCTATAGTCTCCGTCCAGGTCATGCACATACCGCAGATGAGCCCGTAAATATCGCCAAAATGAGCGTCCATCTCTGATACCTCCTTGTTCTTGTAGTATACACAGTTCCCTGTAGTAAACATACGTTCCCAAGGGTCGGCTATATCACCTTCGTATACTGCACAGCCGGTCTCCTCATCCGGCATCATCGCGACCAGGAATCCTATCTGTGGAAAGTAGATGACGTTCAGGTCCGATCGCAGATCTGCGGGGACACCTTCGGCGATATGACGAGCAACCTTGGAGAGAAGGTTGTCGATGCCATCGTAAGTACGCTTCATGTTGTCCAGCTCTTCGTCGACTCCTGTCTTCACAACGGTGCGGTGTTGTTGCGTCGATTCCTCAAAGTCGACCTTCAAGGTTTAGCATAATGTGTTCTTCGGTAGAAGATACACTTACCACCTCGGTGATCCTCTTCCCGATTTGCGCGAAATGGTAGCCTTCGAATTTGTCGAGTATCTAACCATCAGTCAGCTTCATTACATGGACAGCCCACCGAGAAAGGCCGTGTTTACTTTGTTCCATATCGCGAGTCCCTCGGCCCCTGCAACCTCTTGAAAGGTATCTCTGATTTTCAGAGCATGATAGACAAACTGATGTTTTTCCAGGTCAGCAACTACAAACTTGTGAGGCAGTAGCAATACAGTTCGTCGACGAAGCTGTCTCTACCGCTATCGAAGGTTGGGAGACCAAGCATGTCACTATCTGGACCGAACCACACGAGGAAACCAACTCACTTGGCAAATGCTTGACCAAGCACCCCTAGCAATACCACCACCCTTTCCAGAGCCGCCACTGATTCCTTTACGCAGATTGACCATCATTATCCTCATGTTTTCGACACTTTTCAGATTTTTGATCAAGGCATCGAAGGGTACTGCGTTATCAGGACGCAAGAACACGCTAATAGTATTTAAGCGTTCGTTGATGACTGAGATATTCAAAGTTGGACGAAGAAAATACTGCCGTAAGAGGAACTTCCCCTGTGGAGTACGTGCAAGGTGGTGGAAAAGTCCATAAACAGAGAGCCCTTCTTTCGATCCAGAAGATGCTCTTATTGGACCTTGATTGTGCGAATGTGGGTGCGATTCTGATTGCATTACCTGCAATGATAGCAGAGTATCGGTATTGATGAACCTGGAGAAGATCAGTATGTCTAGAGGGAAAGTTGCTGTTTCCGTGACCTTACATCGACCCACTGAGACTGAACATCTCTATTGTTGAGACGCGAAACATGGCGCTGGCGTTGTCATCTCTAGGGAGGTACCCAGCAGCGCGTCTTCTCTGCAAGTATGTAAGAACGGCACCAGCACAGCCTACTGTAAGACGACTCTCGATGTCGATCCACCCAGATAGCCTCAACAACTGCTCCTGACGTCCTGTAAATCCTCCGTCGCCTGCACCATAATTGTCCTCCCCTGCATGAACATCCCCGGGAACAATGAAAGTGACTCGAGGTCCAGATTCAGAACCGATCCTGAGGTTGACGAGCTTGTTCTTCGCGCCTTCGTATTGGAATTCCGAAGAAGGGCGAACCTCCAGAAGGTATGGGAGTCGGAATTGGTCGCCTTAAGGTATGAAGTCAGTCTCCCTCAACGCGCAAGAAAGTGCTGTCCGAACTTGTGCCATCCACAGAGCCTCTGTTTCTCAGTTCTGGATCGAGACGATCAATGACGGCGTCGTCAGCTCTGGTAGACACAAGAATAATAGTAGGTTCTACGAAGAGCTTCACTACTGCAGTATCAGATAGACACGACAGCCAAACAGAACAATGTGGATTTGATGGATGCAGCCTACAAGTATCAATGACATCTACTCCACCAGACCTAACATCCTCCATGAAGTAGAGCTTCTCTTCTCTCGCCAGATAGTACGAGCATCCCACCGTCCCTCTATCGCGGAGGTCAACAGCCATGACCACTTCGTTGAGTGCGTCCAGGTCCGCATCGGCTTCAGCGTCGGCGTCATCGTCGGCCAAAGTTTCAAGTTCCGACGCGGCGACTGGAACCGTTCGAGTAGTTCCGTCAGTTGTACGAGTTTGAAGCCCGTGAGGCGTTCGACGCTGCACGGTTGGGGGCAACGATGAGCGAGCGATCGAAGATTGCGCTACAGAGATGTGGGAGCCTGAACTCTGGCGACTATGGCTGCTTTGACCTGATGCTGCGGACTCGTTCCTCTTTCGCTTGTACGGCACCTTAAATGGCATTGTTGGGTTGTGGGAAAGGCGTACGAGCTGGGGCTTGAAGTTGGACGTTTGCGTGGACTTGCGGAGGTAGAAGTTGTCCGAGCACCGTGACAAGATTAACAATGTAGAGTCGCCGTCTTTCACAGTAGGGCCGAAATGCTTGCCTTGTGTTACAAGCGGGATATTACACATCTGGAATTGAAACAGCGGGTCGACGTACAGCCCACAGGAGATGACAAATCACGTGAGAGATACAAAATATCGACCGCCGCTGGGAGAAGCGAAGTCTTCTTGGAAGCTGGGGTTCAGACTACATATTACAAAACGTGGAAGTGGTATAGATTACCGTTATCCGATGAACACCCAACCCTGGCACAAACGCAAGTGAGCGAGGTGGAGCAATTACCTTAACCTCTCGAACGCCTCCAATGCAAAAACCAACTGGAAGTTCTTACAGTATGAGTACACATGGTACAGAGATTCATCACTTCGTCATTCATCAGTCTCTTCATTTGACCACTCGCTTCCCCTGCAAGGCTTATGTTGAGCGTGTAATCATGGGGAGCCGGATGCGAGAATAAGTAGGCTTTGCCTGTCTTCGCTGATTGCGACTTTGGCGGTATCGCCAGTCTTGATCTCTCCGCGTATGATCTTGTCGGCGAGCCCATTGCCGACCTGCTTCGCGATCAGGCGGTTGAGAGGACGGGCTCCGTAGCGTGGGTCATAGCCCTTGTCGCACAGCCAAACCTTGACTTCTTCTGGTACTTCTAAAGTAATGCGGCGATCGTCCAACCTAGCTTGAAGCTCTTTCAAGCGGATGTCTACGATGTCTTTCAGAGCTTCGCGGGAGAGTCTCTTGAAGATAATGAACTCATCAATACGATTGAGGAACTCTGGTGGGTACGCTGATTGAACGATGTCCATGACCTCTTTCTTGACAGATGGAGAAATTTCATTTCCTTCCGAAGGATCCTCCACAAGGGCGTGAGCTCCCAGGTTTGAAGTGAGCACGATCATCGTGTTACGAAAGTCGATCTTGTGGCCTTGTGCGTCGGTAAGAAAGCCTTCGTCCAAGACTTGGAGCAGCAACGCCGAAATGTCACGGTGAGCTTTCTCAAATTCATCGAAGAGCAGAACCGCGTATGGTTTCCGTCGCACGGCTTCGGTCAGTTGGCCCGCATCATCGTACCCAACGTACCCGGCGGGACTTCCAATGAGTCGGCTTATCGTATGCTTCTCCTGGAACTCGCTCATGTCGAATCGAAGAACCGCATTCTCGGTCGAGAATAGGAACCCAGCCATCTTCTTGCATAGCTCAGTTTTGCCAACACCGGTCGGCCCGAGGAACATAAACGATGCCAAAGGTCGATTCTCTCCGCTCAGGCCAGCTCTTTGCATGCGCACGGCATTTGCCACAGCAGTCAAGGCCTCGTCTTGACCACGAACGGACTGGCGAAGCGTGTCTTCCATATGGATGAGTTTCTCAACGTCTCCGGCCATCAGCTTCGTGACAGGAATTCCGGTGGAACGAGAGACCACGTTGGCGATGTCATCGGCCGTCACGGCATCGTGGATGAGTGTGTCACCGGTCTTTTCACCCCCACTGCTTTCTGCACCTTCCCCGGGGAGTCTCTTCTGAAGATTTGGAATCGTCGCATACCGAAGCTCACTTGCTTTTCCAAAGTTGCCCTCCCGCTGTGCTTGTTCAAGCTCCAATCTTGCTTTTTCGAGCTGCTCTTTGACGCTTTTGATCTCCTCAATCTCGCGACGTTCTTGTTCCCACTTCTCTGTCAACTTGGCCACCTCTTCTTGTTTTGTACGAAGAGTCTCCTCAAGTTTCTCACGCCGCTCTTTGCTGGAAACGTCGGTTTCCTTGCGCAATGACTCGAGTTCAATCTGGAGAGTCATGATCTGTCGATCTATTTGCTGAATGGCATCGGGCTTGCTTTCTTGTTGTAGGCGCAAAGCGCTTGCTGCTTCATCGACCAGATCAATGGCTTTATCCGGAAGAAAGCGGTCGGTGATATAGCGGTTGCTGTACGTAGCGGCGGCGACGAGTGCACCATCTGTGATTCGCACACCATGATGTACCTCATAGCGGTCCTTGATACCACGCAGTATAGATATCGTGTCTTGGACCGTTGGCTCCCCCACTTGTATAGGCTGGAATCTCCTAGCTAGAGCGACATCCTTCTCAATTAATCGGTACTCATTCAACGTGGTCGCGCCGCAGCATTGAAGTTCGCCACGGGACAGAGCCGGTTTCAGGAGGTTACTGGCATCGATGCTGCCTTCCGCTTTACCTAAACCTAGGAGGGTATGTAGTTCGTCGACGAACAGGATGACCCCGCCATGTGCTTCTTGGACCTCTTTCAGAACTTTCTTTAGTCGCTCTTCGAAGTCCCCTCTGAACTTCGCTCCAGCTATTAGCTGTCCCAAATCTAGCGATATGACTCGCTTATCCTTGACGCTCTCCGGTACATCCCCTCTGACAATTCTTTGGGCCAGTCCTTCTAGTATTGCTGTCTTTCCAGTGCCAGCTGCTCCGATAAGGACAGGATTGTTCTTCGTCCTTCTGGATAAGACCTGTATGGTTCGATGTATTTCTGCATCCCGACCAATTACGGGATCGAGCTTGCCTTCCCGAGCGCGAGCAGTGAGGTCCACACCATATTCTTCCAGCGCTGACTTCTCGGGTTCTCCTCCTAGGTTCATGCGATGCGTACCGCCCGGGGGATGGGGCCGTCCGCTGGCATAACTTCGCACAGTGACAGCAGGCAGTAACTGGTGTTGTAATGAACAAACTCGCAGTAGTGAAGATCGGGGTGTAGAGGCTATAACGTTTGCGCTATGCACTCGCACTGGCGAACGCGCAGGCGTAGATAGTCGCCGTGCAGCAACTCGCACTTTCGAGGACAGCATGGCGTTGGTTCGCTGTGTGAGAGTCGCTTGAATTTTGAGACAGTCGAGGGTCGTGGATTTGGGATGAGTCCAGCTCAGCAGGTGGATATTATCGACTGCAGTATCTATAGGCCATGGCTCACACCACTCGAAGCCTTCCGTTATGGTGACGATAGTTCGAGCATCTTCCACAAACATCCACGCGGAAAGTTACGGCTCGAGTTGCAGGTATCGTCGGCTTAATATTTCGCCATGTCCGTCCCTAGTCGCTTCAGACACGCATTTTTGACAGGGAGAAGACATCGACTCTCCACAAGAACAGAAGCACCTCACAAACATCGAACAAAACCGACTTATACTCCCCTCATCACAATCGGCAACCAATATGGGTTTCACTGACTTCGACTCCGAATCTGGCCTTACCCGTACGTGCTTGAGACACCCGTTTACGCCCAGAACTACGGCCAGGGCTTGGAGAGTAGCTCGATAGCATTGACTGACACCTATTCACAGTGCTTGACAGTTGGGTCAAGACCAGGAGCTACATCAATGGGTGAGTCTTTTGTAACTCCAGTGTTGCTGTGTTGTCGAATGATGAGGAATAATTGGTCCGTGTTAATGAGGCGGCTTAAGACCCCGCTGAATGACTACTTCCAAACGCGCTCGTCGCATCTCTGACATATGTCCAACCTGCGTGTATCTCTTTGTTTGCACCCGAGGCTCCATAAGTGCTGACATTTACTCAGTTACGAACCTTCGCAAGCCGACGTCAAGTGCTTCCAAGCTATCAAGACCAAGCCAGACTCAGCCAAGCTTCCTCACGCTGCTCGGTGGTACAAGCATATCGCCAGCTTCGATTCAGAGTTCTCTTCCCTACCTGGCGACCCATCCAAACCGCACACTGCCTACGGTCCAGAATCCAGCGAAGTTACCGTCAACACAGCCAAGGGTGCTGAGAAGGATCTGACAGAAGAGGACGACGAGGATGTCGACCTCTTCGGCAGTGACGATGAAGAGGAGGATGCCGAGGCTGCCAGAATAAGAGATGAGAGACTGGCAGAGTACAAGAAGAAGAAGGAAGGCAAGACCAAGCCTGCCGCTAAGTCGGTGGTCACCCTCGCCGTGAAGCCTTGGGGTACGCATCTATCAACACAAAATCTGTCTGCGCAAGCTAACGCTCGATCTTCAGATGACGAGACCGACATGAAGGCGCTTGAGGCCGCCGTCCGTTCCATCGAGCAGAACGGTCTTGTTTGGGGTGCATCTAAGCTTGTGCCCATTGCTTTCGGTGTCAAGGCACTGCAGATCAACCTTGTCATTGAGGATGACAAAGTCTCGCTCGACGAGCTGCAGGACAGAATCGCAGAGGATGAGGACCATGTTCAGTCCTCGGATGTCGTACGTATACCCGTATGCTGCAAATTTCGGAGCTTACGCTAACGTTGTCGCACAGATGGCTATGCAAAAGCTGTAGATTTATAGGTCTCTTTTGCTTATGTCTCTGAGGTTTCATGCGTGTGTTGTTCGCACGGAATCGTATCCTCGGATTGGAGCAGTATTGGAGTGACGTGGCAGGGGTTACGTGTTATGAGCCTTCAAACATTAGAGCGATACCAAGAATTCTGAATCGCAGTCATCGTACAGGACGTGTGAAATCGGTGAACGCCGCGAAGACTCCTGCTTTGTACTGTATATAGGTGTTGTGAAGAGGTAGCCACAGTAACTTAGCCTTACAAAAGCGGTGAAGCCGCAAAGGGACCTCGAGATTTCCCGAAAGTCGATCTCAACCACTGCACAGCATTCTGTACTCAATCCCAGTCACGTTGTCCAGAGACCTCCACGATGGCGTTGCTCCCCGCAGTCCTCAACGTAATAGGCATCCTCGTTCTCACTCACGCGTAAACCTGCCCTGCGTACTCTTGCTTTAAGAGGAACCCAGCTAATGGCATCCAGCGTCTACTCCGCCTACGAGCACTCCACCCTCCTCGCGTTAACAACCGCACCGCACGCGTTGCTCCCTCCCTCCTCCTCCAGCACCACATCCGCCATCCTCTCATCCCTCATCCCGCACATCACGCTCCCACTCGACATAACCCTCGAAACCCTCATCGCAGTCGGCCTCATCTGCGTGGGCCTTGTGCTCGGCAGTCCCGCCCTCCGACCTATCGAGTGGGCGCGTTGGGCCGGCCAGCTAGAAGCGGAGAGTGCGGAGGAGCTGGCGAAAGGAAGGGAAGAGGGCGAAGTGCTGGGGAATCCGTTTGCGGCGCTGGAGCATCGGTACGGGTTTTTGGATATTAGAAGGAAGAGGAAGGAGTTCGCGGAGTGGGTTAGGGAGGAGAGGGATGGGGTTGTTGGGACTGTGACCTAGGAGGCGGAGACATGCCAGGTCGGCGCGGTCGTGGTGGAGAGGATGCATATGCGGTGGGAGAACTGGACGGATCCTGAGATGCTGGTCAGGTGTGCTAAACTTGGTTCGCGAGTATGCACTGGTCCAGCTGGCCCGAACGGTTTGTACAATGGTTTACAGAGGCGAAGACCGATCCAACGATGAGACTACAATAGCCCTCGATATCTCGAAGATCGCCAGTCATCATACTCTGTGGAAGGGGCTTACTGCGAGCTTGAAAAGGCAGCACATAGTATGCAGAGTCAGGCCTACACTGTCAGCTTTCTGAAAGATGGTGGAACCTGCACCGCGCATCAGATTCAGTGAGGCGACAGCGCTTTTGGTCTCAAGATGTCTGAACCATCGTCAATCTATTATAGCCATCTTTTCTCTGCACTCCACCAAACCATGCAATAGAGAAGGGGAACCTGTGTCTCCCTAATGTCCAACTGAGGCGCGTAATTTTGTAGGAAATGTTTTGACAGCACTCTCTGATGTGGAACAGGAAGAGATCTTCGCCGTTTGGGAACACATGATGCAGGGGTATTGCCACCAACGTACGGAGAAAACGTTGCACAGATGAACGAGAGTATGACTGCTTCACTGGTTTCGTCGACTGCTGCACCTACGTCACCAACAGACTGCGAACAACAGACAACAACGAAATCATCGTGGCGTGATTGACACTGGGCCTGAGCAAAGCTTCAGCCAAGGACTTCGTACCGTTCTGCCACGACGAGGCGACATTGAGCAGAAAACGGAAAAGAAGAGCATGGCATTTTCAGAACAGCCAAGCCCCAGCGAGAGCAGCACATTTCCAAGCGCCACTCTGCAGACACTCGGAGATGTTGCGGTTCTCGTGTTCACCTCGGACTCCATGCTTTGCATAGGGGCTGTGCAGCGGCGAACAAAGGGAGTGCTCGATCTTGCTTCACAGTGGCGGTTTCAAGCGTTCAAGAAGATGCCCAGGACCGATCAGCTTGGCTCCAAGGCTCCAAGGCTCCAAGACTCCAAGTCTCCAAGACTCCCAAGTCTCATGGAGCAAAAGTGATACTTCGGACAGCGCATAGTAGGCTGTGACACCTGCGCAAACGAAGTGTCTCAGGCCAGGCGTTTGTCAAGATTGCCTGTCAAAGGCGGAGGGTGCTTCAGTCCAATATATAGAGATTCTTTCAACCCAGCAGGGCAACAACCTCAGGCAACGACCTGATCTCTTGTAACTCTGCCGTGGTCTAATCGCACACTGGAAGAATTACCCGCCGGCTGGATGCAGGAAAGCGGCAGGCGGCCCTACTGTAGCTCTGGGGGCAGTGCTCTTGGCGTTTGAACCTCCTCTCTACGAAGCCCGTTTGCACAGCTCCAAAACAACACTGCCTGCTGTAGGAACGGGCCTGCCACCTGTAACTTACTGAGAGTGTGGCCGTGGTCTCCTACTCTACATTCTTGTTCCGTTCGCGCCCTACTAACCACTACGTTAGGAATCTAGCCAAGCTACAGTGGAGCAACCTAAGCTGCACTGCCACTTTCCTTCCACGTCCAAGTACAGAGCTCAAGGTTCATTATTGCAAAGCACAACAGCGAGGCTGGAACCTTGCAAAAAGTCAGTGTTCGCCTGCCCATGAAGCGATTTACTCTACTCGGAGACCACGTTGCCATGTCCGCTTGCTCCTGTGCTCTTCGAATCTCATTCAAGCTTTAGCACTGCCTTTGCACTGCCCTCACTACACACCTGGAAGGCGCGTCCAGGCGGGTTGACCGTTCAAGCTCACTGACGACTTTCTCCTACAGCTCACTCAACTCCCCTACATGCTCTTGGCCTTGTCTGTCATCCTTCGAACAGCTAATACACCACGGTCAGAGCGATATTCAGCTCCTGACCCACAACACAGCCACAGGGGGTTATCAAGCATCATCGCTAATGCCTATCCAAATCTCATCTGATAAAGTCATAACACCCTGAGCTTCAGTCGTACCACCAGCCTCACGACGTACACAACTCAGCCTCGAGGATCTGCCTTGTATCAGGCCCCCACTATGTCACAGTCTATAGGTACTGGAGGAGGGACGCCTTCCCCACCTGCATCAGGTCCTGTCCGCCGACCAAGGGCTCCTACTATCACCATAGATACATCTGCTGTTAGTAGTGCTCCCGACATGGACCATGGCATTCGCCTTGATACTCTTTCGGATGCCGGACGTTCTGTGCAGGGAGATTTTATGCCGGCGAGCATGCAACCACACGCAAACCACCCTTCCCCTGTTGAGCTCCGTGCCTCCAACTCCTTCGAGAGCAGAGAGAGCAGACCTACTTCGCCTCATAATGTCTCTTCTCCAACTGCGCGTTTGGCGGACCAACACAGTTTTCTCGCCGTTCCAGGCGCACGCTCCAGAGCAGGGTCGTTTGACACCATCAGCGAGGACCACTCTTCTTCCTCAGGCACATACATCAACACACTGTCTGCCACAGAAGCAGACGACAAATCCAAGTTATCACTCAGTGGCCATGACGACGTACTCAGCTACGAGGATGCATTGAAGCCCGACCCTGGGACCGAGGCGGATTTTGAGAGGGAGGACAACAAGCTTGCCTTCACACCTGGCCAAATGTCAAAGCTCCTTAATCCGAAGAGCCCGGGTGCCTTCCGTGCACTTGGAGGTCTAACCGGTCTTGAAAAAGGGCTACGAACGAATCGAAAGAGCGGATTGAGCAGTGATGAGGAGGAGCTAGATGGCTATGTGTCTTTTGAGGAAGCCACGAACACTACGGATTCGTCAAGTTTGCACGCACCGAAGCAATTCCTCGCTCGAACCGACACCCGCTCAAGCAAACCCCGTAAACCAAGCGACAGCGCGTTTGCAGATCGGAAGCGAGTATTCAGTGACAATCGCCTACCCGAGAGGAAAGCCAAAACCATCCTTCAGCTTGCGTGGATGGCATATAACGACAAAGTCCTCATCCTCTTGAGTATTGCGGCGGTCATTTCGTTGGCTCTAGGCCTGTACCAGACGTTTGGACAGTCTCACGCCGATGGCGAGGCTCGAGTCGAGTGGGTAGAAGGTGTTGCGATTATGGTTGCAATCGTTATTGTCGTCGTTGTCGGCGCCGTCAACGACTGGCAAAAGGAGCGGCAGTTTGTCAAGTTGAACAAGAAGAAGGAGGATCGATCCATCAAGGTTGTCCGGTCTGGCAAGACGCAAGAAATCTCTGTGTATGACATCCTTGCTGGCGACGTCGTTCTCCTTGAACCGGGGGACATGATTCCTGTTGATGGTATCTTTATCGAGGGCCACAACGTCAAGTGCGACGAGTCATCAGCAACTGGAGAGTCTGATCTCCTCAAGAAGACACCCGCGGAAGAGGTCTTCCGAGCTATGGAAGCCCACGAGCCATTGAAGAAAATGGACCCGTTCATCATTTCCGGGGCAAAGGTTACCGAGGGTGTTGGCTCTTTTCTCGTCACTGCCACAGGCGTCAACTCCAGTTACGGCAAGACCATGATGTCCCTCCGCGAGGAGAGCGAGGTCACCCCGTTGCAGTCGAAGCTTAACGTCCTAGCAGAGTACATTGCCAAGCTTGGTGGAGCAGCCGCCCTTTTGCTGTTTGTGGTCCTCTTCATCGAGTTCCTCGTTAAGCTCAAAGGTAGCAACCTTCCCCCATCACAGAAAGGCCAAAACTTCCTCAACATTCTTATCGTTGCCATAACCATTGTTGTTGTGGCAGTTCCAGAAGGTCTGCCTCTTGCTGTCACCTTGGCTCTGGCTTTCGCTACGACCAAGATGTTAAAAGAGAACAATTTAGTCCGAGTCCTGCGAAACAATGGGCAATGCTACCTGCATCTGCTCGGATAAGACGGGAACATTGACGCAGAACAAGATGTCAGTTGTTGCGGGCACGCTGGGGACTACTTCACGCTTTGGTGATCGAAAGGCAACGGCCCCTGATCCAACCGATCCAAAAGCCCAGCAGGATGCCGCGATTGATGTAGATGATGTGTCAACCACCGAGTTTATCAATACCCTTGCCGAGGACGTCAAGATCCTGTGGAAAGACTCAATCGCCATCAATTCTACTGCTTTTGAGGGCGAAGAAGACGGCAAGCAGACGTTCATCGGATCCAAGACCGAGACTGCGCTACTCAGCTTTGGCCGCGATCATCTCGGTATGGGTCCTGTAAGCGTTGAGAGGTCCAATGCCCAACTCATCCAGATGATACCGTTCGATTCCGGCAGGAAATGCATGGGTGTTGTCGTCCAGTTGCAAAACGGTACCTACCGCCTGCTCGTGAAAGGTGCCTCGGAAATTATGCTCGGTCACTGCACCAAGATCATCAGAGATCCTACCAAGGCTGTTACTGAGGCCAGCATGTCCGGAGACAACAACAAGAGTCTCAACCAGATTATCGACACTTATGCTACACGATCTTTGCGGACCATCGGACTTTTGTACCGTGACTTCGAGCAGTGGCCGCCTGCAGGAGCACGCACGCAACCGGACGATCCCCAGCAAGCTGAGTTCAGCGATGTGCTGAAGGACATGACCTTCCTTGGTGTCGTAGGTATCCATGACCCGCTTCGCGAGGGTGTCAAGGAAGCGGTCCTGGCCTGTCAGAAAGCCGGCGTTTTTGTCCGTATGGTCACTGGAGACAACATTCAGACAGCCAAAGCCATCGCGGAGGAGTGTGGCATCTACACAGAAGGTGGTGTTGCAATGGAAGGTCCGGAGTTCCGCAAGCTCAAGAGGAAGGAAATGGACCAGATCATTCCTAAGCTCCAGGTACTTGCAAGGTCCAGTCCCGACGACAAGCGAATACTAGTCAAAAGATTGAAAGAGCTTGGCGAGACTGTCGCTGTTACTGGCGACGGCACAAATGACGCCCCAGCACTCAAGATGGCAGATGTCGGCTTCTCCATGGGTATTGCGGGGACAGAAGTAGCCAAGGAAGCATCCGCTATTATCCTCATGGATGACAACTTTTCGTCAATCGTTAAGGCGCTCATGTGGGGTCGAGCCGTTAACGACGCCGTCAAGAAGTTCCTGCAGTTTCAACTGACAGTGAACATAACCGCGGTGACACTCGCGTTCGTGTCAGCTGTGGCGAGTTCAGACGAAACGTCTGTTCTTACTGCAGTGCAGTTGCTCTGGGTCAACCTCATTATGGACACCTTAGCCGCTTTGGCGCTTGCTACGGACCCTCCCACGTTGAGCATCCTCGACCGGAAACCAGATCCCAAATCTGCACCTCTCATCACTCTCACGATGTGGAAGATGATTATCGGCCAAGCCATCTTTCAACTCGTGGTGACCTTCATCCTCTACTTCGGTGGAAGGAGCATCCTGTCTTACGATAGCGAACGGGAGCAGCATCAGCTACCCACCCTAGTTTTCAACACGTTTGTATGGATGCAGATTTTCAATCAGCTGAATAACCGCCGACTGGACAACAAGTTCAACATCTTCGAGGGAATCCAGCACAACTGGTTCTTCATAGTAATCCAGCTCGTTATGATAGGTGGACAAGTATTGATCATCTTCGTTGGCGGTCGTGCGTTCTCGGTGTATCGGCTGAACGGTGCGCAATGGGGTTACTCGATAGTACTAGGCGCCTTGTCGATCCCTGTGGGCATCATCATACGACTGATTCCTGATGAGCTCATTCGCAGTTTCATTCCCGAGAGGCTCAAGCGAAGGGCAACGCCGCAGCTGGTGCTCACCGACGAGGAAAATCCAACGGCATTCAACCAGGCACTCGAGGACATCCGAGAGGAGCTCGCCTTCATCAAGAAGTTCCGTGGAGGTCGCTTGAGTCAGCTCAAATACAGCGTCAAGCACCCACGCGAGATTCTGTTACCTCGCAGTGGATCACGGTCTAGGAGCAGTTCGCTGCCACAGACACCCAACGGAGATTTGAGCGAGAACGAACATCCACCGCCGTCGCCGGCTCCTCCGTCCCCTGCTGGCCGGAAGCGCGGCCGGTCGAGATCCAACTCTGCGCTCGCCGGCCTCGCAATGGCTGGTGTGGTAGCGGGTGGTATTGCCGGAGGCTGGTCTCCTGGTGGCGTCGGTCATGGCGAAAAGGACTCGCTGAAGTTCTCCCGAGATCGTTCGCGATCAGACCTCGAATCAAGAGGAGGCCTCGAAGTACACCCCGCTACTAGGCCTGAGGATCCGATCATTGTCGATCAGCCGCTGCAACTGGGTGTTCCTCCTAGCCAGGCCAAGGAGGCCACACCCGGCTTTGCCGCCGGCCCGTTGGCTGGCAGCCCTACGAAAGAAACTCGCTGAAGTTCTCCCGAGATCGTTCGCTATCAGACCTCGAATCAAGAGGAGGCCTCGAAGTACACCCCGCGACTAGGCCTGAGGATCCGATCATTGTCGATCAGCCGCTGCAACTGAGTATTCCTCCTAGCCAGGCCAAGGAGACCATACCCGGCTTTGCCATCGGCCCGTTGGCTGGCAGCTCTACGAAAGAAGATACGTAGTTGTCCCGTCCATAGGTCGTCAATCATCAGTTCGAACCGTGAGCGCTGTACACAGTGTTCGCTTCCTGCACAAAAGTTCAGCACACTTCTGCATTGGTCGGCGTTGAGAGCAAACTCATAGAGCGGAGTGGCGAGCGTCTCTCTTTTCATTGGTAAACTGCGTGCATTTTGTCCTAGATGGTCTACTCGGGGTTCGTTTGCTTCATCTGGCGTCCATTGGTACGAAGTGTACCCCTCGGAGGACCACCTGTCCCTATTGTGCTGATTCCGCTAGCGCGAAGCTCGGCTGGGCTTTGTATGTAGTTGATTACCGGACCTGACGAAAGAACAACTTTTGCAAAAAAATGAAGTCCTTGTTCGCAGACGTAGTCAACGAAAACGCTCGACGACCGACGCGATTGCCTATCACTACAGCCCACTACCGCTGCGATATGGAGTGACGTCCGATCAGGCCCCCTCCTCAGTTAACCCACCGCCGCACTCCATCTCAATCCCTCCAAGACGTAGCCGAGCCTGACAGATGACCGAACGAGCACCGGGACCTCCGACGATCATCATGGATGAGGTGACAGCTCTTCGTGAGTAAGCTTGACACATGCTTTGGCAAACGTGGGGCTTTCCCCAATCTGATGCCGATGCTGGACGTTTGGACACTGTCCGGCTGCCGGATGGAAAAGTGCACCTTATATATGGATGATGTGAACTTTCCCCCAACGCAACTTCCAATCCAACTCACGCTTCACTGTTGCACAAACAAACGTATACTGTAATACGCCTCCACAAGAACAGACATCTCTCCAGCAATCCCCGATCACAAATTCTCCCATCACCCCACTCGCACACTCACCATGTCGAAGACGGAGCAAGACCACGGCTGGACCGCGGTCCCACTCTCGCACTCGAAGCTGCTCGCCAGCAGGCCCGAGAAGAAGGAGTCCCAGCCCATGAACGTAGCGGACATCCCATTGCCGGACTCGCCGCTCGTGAAAGCCGTGATGGCGTATGCGAAGGGGAACCTGAGAGCGGAGACGTTCCACCACAGCATGCGTGTTTTCTACTACGGCACGTACACAGCCTACACCGTCCCTTGCGTGTGTGTTGCGTGTTGGGCGAATTGCGACGCTGACAGTCGGTGACGTGACGGCAGGCCAAGCAATCACAACCCAGCACTTCCCCACCTGGACCTACAGCCCCGAGACGTACCTTCTGACGTGCCTGCTGCACGACATCGGCACCAGCGCCGCCAACCTGCGCGCGACCTACCAGTCCTTTGAGTTCTACGGCGCCCAGCTCGCCCTCGCCCTCCTCTCCTCGCATAAATCTCCCCAGGCGCAGTCCGAAGCCGTCGCCGAGGCCATCATCCGGCACCAGGACCTCGGCGAGACGGGTAACATCACGACCGTGGGCGCGCTGATCCAGCTGGCTACCGTGTTCGACAACATGGGCATGAACGGCGAGTTGGTGCACATGGGGACGGTCGAGAACGTGGTGGAGGCCTGGCCGCGGAAGGGCTGGAGTGGCTGCTTTGGGAAGACTATTCGCGAGGAGATCGGGCTGAAGCCGTGGTGCCATACTACCATCATCGAGGGCTTCGCGGAGGGCGTGGAGGGGAATAAACTGATGGAGCCTTACGAATAGGCGTGGGCGGACAGGGACTGACTACTGTGTTCTTGCAGGCTTTCGGGGGTTCTCCAAAAGCAGGACAGGATGGCCGGGTAGTAGTGTACAGAGCGTTGAACTGGTTTGACTGAGTGCGGAGCACCAGTACTAGTATGAGAAACGCAACGCTACATCTCGAGTCTTGGAAAGCAACGAAATGGTGACCGTAAAGAGGTCCTACCTCCAGCATACGAACAGGTCGACCACCAAACCTATGCCCCATGTAGCAGCAGCTCCACATCCAGCCGGCGACCTTTCGGCCTGATGACACCAAGACCACATCCCACCGCACTCACAGCATAGCCACCGGCGACTGGCCGGGCGTCTTCGTGTAAGGCTGTAACGGCATACCCTCCAAATCGGCTTTGATCTGCAGAGCCAAGAACCTCGAGAAGTATCTGGCCTGATTCATACCTCCTCCGGTATACCAGATACCCGGATCTACTCACCCAAATGCACCAGTCAGCCGACCGTCCAAGATCCGGTCACGCACGGAAACGTCGGGTAAGGTACACTCACGTCCAATAGGCTTCCAGGCGCCCCTGAGCTCGCCCTCGGCATCCACGCACCAGTAGTCCTCGAGCTGGTTGCCGATCTCCTCGCCGACAATCTGCGTCGCCGCATGCCGCATGTTGCCGTCGAAGCCCGTGGCGAAGACCACGCGTCGGCGGCGAGAGTGCTGCCGTCGCTGAAGGCGAGACCCGTGGGCGTGTAAGCGACGGGTGCGGCGTCGCCCTTGATCTTGATCTAAACATGCGTGCAAAGTCAGGCGTCCATCTGTAGGTGAGGGGCAGGCGGCGTAGGATGGAGTTGGCGCTATACGCACCGAGCCGTCGACGATCTTCGCCGATGCGCCTACGTCCAGGTAGTGCCCGCCGAAGCGCTCGTAGACGCAGTGCCAGAGGTCCGCATACCGCTCGACACGGAACCCGGCGCGCTCGAGGCTGTCGAAGCGCTCGGAGTCGGCGCTCGCGAGGGCGGTGATGCTTGCCATGGTCGCGCGGTGCAGGATGGAGGTGGGCTGCGACATGAAGATCCGGTCTTGGCGGTTGATGTCGGTCGTCTCGTTGTACATTGCTGTATGCGGAGTTAGTAGTCGGGATGATGAGGATCGTTGGACGCCGTGTGGAACGTACGGTCGAAGAAGTAGCGGTAGTACTCGATCGGTATAACAGCTGCAAGAGGTTAGATGGATATGGATGTTCTCACTGGGCTTACGAACGTGTTCGGCCGCGCTGCACCATGGTCACAGAGGTAAGGCCGGCCCTGAGCATATCTTCGGCCACGTCATGTGCTAATCACTTTGCGTCAGACAAGAGTTGAAGGTGGTCTGAATGTCGGGCTTGCCAGTGTTGCCTGTGCCAATCACAACGCCGTTCTTCCCTTGCCACTGAGTAGACGACTTGTAGTCAGCCGAGTGTACCACAGTGCCCTCGAAGAGCGCCTAGAGAGGATCAGCGATGCTCGATAGACGTGCTCTTCAGACGCACTCGGTTGGGATACTCTGGCATCTTGGGAACTTGGCCACCTGCTCCAATGGCCAACACGAGGTGTCTGGCCCGTAGACTCCGCTGTTCGCCACCCTGATCCAAATTCACAGTCCAGGATCTGTCTTCGTCGTTCCAAGAGGCAGATTCGACACTCGTCGATAAGCTCACGTTCTGTCAAACTTGAGTGTCAACTCCTGCAGAAGAATTGACAAACACATTGATAGAGAGTGTCACATACAATGCCGTATCTGTTGACGAAGTTTTGGAAGCCTCGAGCAAGGTCTTTTCCATCCAAGAAATACGGATCCTCTGAGGGCCAGATGCGCCCAAATGGCATCTGACCTAGGGTGTGTTAGATCAGCTGAGCAGAGTGTAGGCAAACGGGAGAACGTCAAAAGTCACAGCGATAGTGATAATACATGAGGCAGGGGTGTACGGCGAGTTTTCAGCGATGTAAGTCTTACCAACTTCTTTACAGGTGTGCACTATCGCATCGTAAGTACAGGCTCGTCTCAAAGTTCTTAGCGAAGCAGGAAGGAGTTACATTTGACAGATTCGTAGCGTCCAGTCCAGTTCTCTCCGACAGTCGAGTTACGATCCACAACCAAGTATGAAACGCCTAGCGCTTCCAGGCGGCCAGCCATACACAGACCAGACATACCAGCGCCGACAACAATGCAGTCAAAGTAAGTCATCTCTGAGCCCATGCGATTCATTGCT
>AYQD01000015.1:0-30543 GCA_000504465.1 Cryomyces antarcticus CCFEE 534 | reverse complement strand
GGAGGGAGGAAAGACTGCTATAAAAGCGGCAGCGGCGACGGCAATGGCAATAGCTATGATAATAGTGCCGGTAGTAGCGATAGCATATCATATCTAGATTCTGGGCTGGCGCTCGAGAGGGGTCGGGTGGACTTCGCCGAGGCGCGCTGCAGGGCTTAGTGCGCATGCGTCAATCTCGACGTCTGCTGTCCCCTACGGCATCGGACTTCCTGCTCTCGAGAGAAAACGATGCAGTGCGTTGTCCTGGTACGAGATGTATGGACGCTTGGTCGGAGTGGCTTCTACGTCTCCTGCTGCATCATGCCCTGTCACCTTCAACTTGCGTGTCGTTGATGGCGCGGCTTCTGCGAGCTCCGTGATAGAATCACCAAACCTCACACCCTGTACTGCGACGCTGTACAGCAACCGCGGGAATCATAGGCAGAGCTACAATCGCTGTAAGGCGAAGTGAACAGGTCTGTGGAGAAGAATCAGGAGACGCCAGAGACTCGAAGGCAGATGCAGTAGTAGCAATGAGGCATTCCGCGACCAGGCACGGATCTGGAAGAGACGATGACCTAGGTTTGGGCTTGACGATCGGGGTTCCACCTGTTGCAATGTACAGATAAGACGAAACGGAGCAATGCAGAGTCAAGCACAAGCTCCTGGAGACCGCGCTGTTTTGACGAACAGGGTCTTGCTGTGTATCACCTCATTATGACCGCATCTACGGCTAGAGGTGCGATGCAGACCACTGGATTTTCTAACTGGACTGGGAAGCTGAAGCAGTGTGTACTCAGCGGAAGCAAAGCGTTTGTCCTTTACGTTCCCCATCTGTTTATCATACACCGAATACTTGTTGGGATAGGGCAGATGCAAAGTCGCCGCCATGACTTCACCGAGAACTTTGCATTTCGTGAGTCAAACTCCATGTACTGTACTTCCCGTCTGTTGACTTGAACCCCTAGATGGTCATCGACACCATGACCGCTACTGCTTTCACCGGAAACCCCACACCAGTGTTCATCCTTGATCACCTTGAGGGCTGGCTTACTGTCGAATGCATGCAGCTCCTTGCGAGGTAAGGTAACGCCGACATTTCCCGCACGCGAGCTGTGTAGAAGGAAGCGTGACCTCGACAACGAGACTAATACAGCCAATCCATTCCTAGAGAGATGGGCCATTCGGAAACCGTGTTTCTCCGCCGACTACAAACTCCAGATCCAAGTACATATGCCGTTCGCTGGTTCACGCCTTACGCAGAGGAGCCGTTCTGTGGCCATGGTGTTCTCGCTGCTGCAGTTGCGTTGCATCAGACCCACGGACTGTCAAGCGTCAGATTCGAGGCTTTCAGTGGCGTGAAAACAAGTGCCGTCATTGCTCCCTCAACGTCGCGGGCGGGCGCAACAACCGTCATCATGACATTTCCTTCTGAACCTGTCGATCAGACACTGGACGGCGCTGAAACTGTCAAGCGCGACTTCGCAAGAGCCTTGGGCATTCGAGAGGAAGAAGTCGTTGCGATAGGGAGAAACAGCCTCATGGACATTGTTATCGAGTTAAATCCGAGAATCGACTTCTCCGCTGCCAACATGGCGATCGACCCTGTCAAGCTGCTGAAAGCGAGTCCTGCCAGGACCAGGAGCCAGGTCGTCACAGGTGCCTGGGGAAGAGGAACCTTCGACTTTGCGAAAAGAGTGTTTGCGTACGGCAGCGAAGATCAGGCGACCGGATCGACGTATTGCGTTTTGGCCCCTTACTGGGCGACAAGGTTGGGGAAGAAGAACCTACGGGCAGTTCAGACTTCAGCACGGCGAGGACAAGTGGACTTGGTGTTGAAAGAGAAGGAGGGACTAGTAGAGGTTTGTGCAGATGGCATCAAAACGGTTGAAGGACATATTCTAAACCCCATTATTGCCAAGCCCACAAATCTGACGCAGGCTAAGCTTTGAAACCGAGTGCCAGGTTCCATTGGCTCTGTGTAGTTTCGGAGACTCATCCGAGTTCGCAATTTATGGAACATCATTCGAGGTGCTTCGTGCGATACAGCACGCAGGCCTCTGAAGCTGGTTGATCCAAGCTCAAATAGTCTGGAAATGTGCAGGAATCGTTCACTCGACGATGGTTTTCCTTGTTTGCGTAACTCCTCCTTCCGAGATTTATCGGAAGACTCGGTCCTGTATCTGTTTCGCCATCACGGACAATACTTGGCCCTGTGCGAGGTTTGTCATTCGAATCAATCTCCCGCGCCAGTTCTGTCAGGATATGGTGATTGCAGCTCAAAAGCGTTGTGTCATGTCTGCCTTTGTCCGCTGTACACGATTTCTTTGTTCTCTCCCGACGTGCAAAGGTTCATTCTCACCGCGACTCTTTGTGCGATGCGATGCGTTGTCACAGACAACACCGTTGCAAACCTTACAATTGGAGCCTTAAACTCACTTATAAGCGCATTTATCCGCTGCTCATCCCTCACTCTAATTCTGCCTCAAACCTCGTTTCACTCACTCAACATACCTATCCTTCCAGCTACCAGAAGCCCTATTCCATACAGCACGTGTTCAGCATCATGTGTGTCCAAGGCATCACCGCTTACACCTGCGGCCACCGCGATGTTTTCTACTACAACAATCACTGCAGCTGTTCCCTGCTTGTCGGAAAGGAGCATCGCTTGAAGGAAAAATGTGGAGATTGTAGACACGCGGGCCAGAAGGGCTGGGGCCGGAGCGACAAAGGCAAGAGCGCCAAATACTCCTCCTACTATGGCGGCCGATGCTGACGAGTGGGTAGAAGATGGTGAAAGCTTGTAGGCTTCGTGAAAGAGGTTGATCGCACTGGGACTGGAAAGCATTGCCATGTATGGTTGCCGCAAGACTATGACTACGTAAGTCCGGAACACACACGTGAAACCAAATCCCAGTCTGCTGTATGTTGTCGTGTCTACTTCTGAAGACTTGAAAGATACTTCTTTGTCAGTACGGCGTAAATTCCACGAATACTCTCTCTCTTAATTCATGCATCCATTCGAGATATTCTACAGCTGCTTCACGTGAATAAGTCTTATTTCAGTAGCGACCATCGAAGGGTCAATTTCGTCTATGCGAACAGCGCTATGTTAGTCATGAAGGTGGCCCACCATCTCAAGATTCTAGTCGCAGCACCAGCGTTGAGAAGCGGTCTTCCAACTCGTCGGGACTCGAAAAGGGGAGAGTGCACCAGGTATAGAAGCGCCGAGCGAGGATGAAACAAAAGTGCTCGAACTCCACGCGCCCTGACCAAAACGCATCAAACAAAAGCACCTGGAACGCACTACTCTTCACACCCCCATCACTCTCAACGTATATGTCGTCCGAAAAAGCTACGCAGGGCTTAGTGCTCCTCGTCATAGTCGTCCTCCCGGCAATGGCCGTAACCACCATAGTCGTCGTCATGCTTCCAGCTCTCCCTGGCGCGATCGAAGTTGAGTGCTCTGACCTTGTGCCTGGCGTAGCCATCATCACGTTGGTTTCATTCATAGTACCGGATCAGCCTACCATCTCCATGTATCTCACTGCAGATGATCATGGAAGCGATGGCTGGTACGACCTGGCACCGCTGGAGTCGTACGATGATTGACGGCTGCTGTTGTTCGATCCATCTCCGCGTGCTAATGCGTAGCACGGATTGTTGTCTAACCAGCCCATCCTGAACTGAGGGAATGAGCGATTTCGAAGAAATGTGACACAAGGATACCAAGAACGCAGGCGATGCAAAATTCGCAATGAGAGTTCCCTTGAAAAGGAGCGTCGTCAAGAGTTGATGCCCCAGATACTGATGGAGTTGTGGAAGGGGACAGAAGACGGTTGAGTGGAAGGCGCTCAGGGGCTAAACGAGTACCCAGCACACTCGAGCTCCGGCTGCCCAAGGCCACGCAGAAAGCATGGTCCTTGATTTTACACGGACGTCATCCGTCAACACAATCCCTTCCATGGCGCCCGCACTTGATTAAAGCGTGTGCTCAAGAACGAAACCAAAGAAGCGCAGCGGAAGCGTCATACACACGGCGTTTCTTCAAGAGTACGTAGGGCGTGAACGTTCGGGCTCGGAAGAAGAGCTATGTCATTGTTCACGCCTCTATTCGAGCTATATATGGAGCGGGACTTACAACGCTTGCTTCTTCCTCAGTCCCGCCTCCCAGTCCCGTCTCCTTTCTAGCCAACGTCAATCCAGAATCAAGAACGCCCGCCAGAGTCATCAAAGCTGGATCAAAAAGGATACGTCGAGCTTGGAACTCCCGCCGAGCCAACGAACAAAGTGCAAACGCGAGGACTCCCAAGACGCCGCAATCCCGTCTGCAAGCCCCTGAACACCACTGCCCCTCCAACTCCAACCCCTTCCCCGTGATCGCCTTGAAAGTAGACCACCGGCGGCTACCACTCATGCTCGCTGTCGTGATAGCGACCGTTCTCCCTGCCGTAGGGTCTGTCGTGGTCAGTCTCATTGCCATCGTGGCGGCCACGAGAGCCGCTGGACTAGCCACCGTAGCCGCCACTGGACTGACGATTGTAGTAAGCTCGCTCGGCGTTATGAGAGCGGGACTCGTCCAAGGTGTAGCCCGAGCTGCGGTTACTGTTGTTGTACGTGAAGTCAGCATCGAATATACGATGTCGGTGGTGGGGGCTTTATGGGAGGGGGACGTACCTCGCGTTCGCGCTTGTATCCGGACGAGAGAAAGCACGGGATGCAGTGCGAGATGAGTTGCTTGAGCGGTGGCTGGCCTCGCTGGGTGGGCGAGTGCTTGACGAATGACCGCTAGGCGGATTCGTGTAGGGAGGACTCGCAAAGGAGGGTTGACTCGCGAAAGATGACTGCAGATTCGAGGAGGAGGAGTTGCGACTCACTGCCGGTGACTGTGATGCCGAGCCGTACGGACTTTGGTACGACTGTTGAGAGGGTGGGCACGATTCGTGGCGAGGTTGTAGAGCCGGTGATGCGCGGAGCGTTGACGGTGGACCCATCAAGTTGGAAAGGGCGCGACGAGGAGTTGGTAGATGTAGCGGGGTCTCGCAGCCCGTGCTGTTGTAGCTGTTGTGAGGATTTGGAGCATTGCTGCCTCCTCAGCCACCGCCATATGCTGTCAACCACGACGGAGAATAACCATTCCAGGAGCTCGCGACAGTACGATAGCTGTCGTTGCTGAAGGTAGAGCGACGACTGTTTGGGGCCGTGTTAGCCGCTGTCATGGTTGGAAGTCTGGGCAGGACGACGGCTTGGGAAGCGACTGGAGCCCGCAGGTGTTAGGTAGTAATAGGGGTGACCACCAGACATCTTGCTGACGGCCGATCGTGGCTGCAAGAAATTCTGAAGGAGTGACAGCTGGATAAAAGCAAGACGCGGAGCTTCTGGATACAAAGTCGTCTAAATGAGAATGGTCGCTGGTGCAAATGCAGGAAGAGAGGGTTGTTGGTAGGAGAAAGAGGTGGAGAAGAAGAAATCAGGGGCTTATTTAGGCTCCTCGAAAGCGGTGACCATGATCACGCGCAAGCCATCGACGACGCCATACATTTCAACAGAAGACTCAGTTCGTAGCACTAGCATATGATTGAAGTGTGTACTGATGACCTGAAGCAAACGGTTGCGTCAATGTCGACAGCTCTAGTATTGGGCTGCGTGTGAGGAGGAGCTTACATCGATTGCTACTCTCTCAGTACCGCCACGTTCTTGCTCGATACAACGCCGGAAACGCTTCGAAGGTGCCAACATCAAGGGGCAGTGAGCATGCAACTCTCACTCCGCATTGTGTGTGAGTGACGAAGAACGCCAGGAAACCGTGGACACTTGCAGGGTATCTCCCCCGAAACACGACTCGTCAACCGTTCCCGCATGGCGGCCTTAGCTACAAGGTACTAACGACTGAAGATTCAGTACTCGTGGTCATCGTCGTAGTCTTTGCCGAAAGGCCTGCCGTAAGCTTTGTCCAAGTCAGGACCGTAGCTCTCGTTGCGGCTACAAGAGCCGCTGAAGCCAGACCAGTCGTGGGAGTCATCGCGGGAGACACGGTCGTTGCCACGCTCAATGTTGCGAGCGCGCGAGCGGTCCATTGCGTACCCAGACCGGCGATGGGCCTGTACATTGTATTAAGTGAGCATGGCCGAAACTCAGCTGTTTTAGGAGTGGAGATCGCCTACCTCGCGGGAGCTTTTGTAACCAGGGCGAGAGTTTTCACGGCTCTGATAGCCAGGGGTTCATCGGAACGATGGCTGGCAGTATCGGAGCGGCCAGTACGGCTGGAGGCGCGACTGCTTTCAGATTCAGTGTGCAGGAGGCTGGCTTGAGAAGACTGAAGCTTCGTCCAGGAAGACTCAAGGGTCGCGGAAGACCAGTTGCGAGTCATCGCAGGTGATGTGGCGTAGGAGCCGTACTCGTGACGAGGTTGGGCGGACGAACAAGATTCGTCAATGCTTGGTAGGGCCGTTTCAACACGGGGCACACGACGGCGAGTTAGTTGCAGACGAGGAGCTTCGCTGTTGTGCCTCTCTGCAGGAGTTCTTGTGAAATGGCCTCCGCCACCGTGTAGCCAAGACATGTCGTGACGGGTGCTCGGTGCGCCAAGACTGCCATCGACACTGGATTCACCGGTGCCAGGGCCCGTATCATATCCACTGTCGCTGCTTGTACCATAGGATGGGCGGCTGCAGGAAAAGCGGTTGGAACCCGCCGGTTCGAAGTAGTTGTAACGACCGGACATTGTGGGTGATGACGAAGTGTGACGAACTGAAGTAGGGGAGAGACAGCAGAGGTACAGTCAACTGTGCGGATGGTAATGCAGAACACTTAGAAGCAGAGGTCGTCTCGAGTGTTCGGAAGCGACAGAGTGGAGGTTGTTGTAGATGAAGACGAGGAGAAGTCAAAGGACTCAAGGAGTGGTATTCATACCTTTCGAGAGCGATGATCCTGATCACACGCAGCCGCTTGAGGATTGACCCATATCTCGTTCGTAGCGCCATCATGTGATTGAAGCGAGATATAGATTCGGAGCAAACATGCGTGACAATGTTGGAGTTCGAAGTATGGTATGTGAATGAGTTTTCATAAGTATTTGATAATCACCAAGCAAAAGTCTTCACAGCGCCGCGAGACGGAGTTTCTGAGAGAGAACGAGAACATGACATCGCCTATAGCTTCTTTGTAGACAGAAGCTGTATGTTTGCTGGTATCGTAGCGATCCGATGCAGACATCTCCAGATGCAACTGGAGCTGGCAGATGCTTGGATCTCCAAGAGCGCGGCTTCTTTGAAGCTAAATACACACACAAAGTTATCTACATAGAATCTTACATACCGATCTAGAACCCGCCCCTGCCACCTGGGGACCTCAAGATCACATGTTCTATGCACTGAACTACCGCCTCTCCACGAGAAGCAAATGCATGGCAGCGTACGCCAGCACCACGAAGATCTATCACACCAGTGTCAGCATCAAGTGTCTGTACTGAACCGAACAGAAAAGTGACTTACCCCAGCAAAAACACCTAAGCCAATGCAATCTTCCCAAAGCGCAAGCACATTGAAGCCGAAACTGCTCAAGATAGCCGATCCGGGCACCTCGATATCAAGGCCGTACTTGTGGTCCACAAGTGATAGATACTTGACCTCGTTGACGATAAGGCCTTCGAACGCATAGTGGAAAATGGAGAGCTATACGGACAGTCAGTAAACCCTACAACGCTGAGAGCAAGAGCCAACATACCTTCTGCAACCAGCCGACAAACTTCGGCACACTCTCCTGGTTGAGCAGGAAGCCAGAAAAGAGAAGGGAGAACAGCATGACAAGAGATCCGAGGAGATTCGCAACGCCTCCATTCTTGAAGACTATGCCGATGAAGAGGGTAACGGTCGCAGCGGCGAGGTTGAACAAAACGAGGAAGAGGACGAACTTCCAGAACTCAGCCCAGGCAGGAATCAAGCCAGTCATAGGGTATACTACGGCACCTAAGATTATTGGTGGGATAAGTCTCAAGGGCACGATGTCGAAGATCACTTTGGCAGCAAAGTAGGATATAGGCGCGTAGTAGCCTTTGGCTCTTTCCCTGACAAACAGTAACCGCTCGGGCGCAAAGACGGTCAGGGAGGTGAGTGTCGAAAAGCCGAACAGTGCGAGTAAGAAGAAAAACAGACCCAAGCGGTTTTGAAACCCCTTGATGTCGTCTGTGAGACCGTAGAAGAGGAAGCCAAGGAAGACGGCCAGGAGGATGGCAATCGCGTAGTGAGTGAGCATGAGCATTGGGTTGCGGTAGAGATTGCGCCATGTGCGTGTCGAAAGAACCCTGAACTGGCCTATCCAGCCGACCTTTCGGTAGCCCTTAACTTTGCCACTGGCTGGAGAGCTGCCGTTTGGGAGTCCGTTGGGATGGCCGTTCGAAGAGTTTGCATTCTGTATTGCAGCGGCCATGTCTTCGTGCAACGAGCCAGCAATGTCCGAGGTGGCGTATGCAGCGACGAGAATATCCAGGTCCGTACCAGTTCCGCCGTTAGCTGCAGGAGGGAGCTGATGCGGATCGTCCATGACCTGAGGCGGCGGTGCACCTTGTTGCCTCGAAAGACGCAGCCATTGTTGCGTGCTCTCGCGAGTATTGTCCAATAGTAACGACTCGTCGTCGGTAGTCCGAGGTGTCCCTGGGATATCGCTCTTCTTCCTTGTAAAGAGCTGTCTGTCTTGCTGTTGCTTGATGGATGCTCTACGCTTGCCCTTTGGACGTAGCAAGGACTCGCTTGGACTGTCCAATGAGCTTTGACCCATACTGACGTTTGAGATGCTAGGTATCGACTTCACAGCCATGGCACTACTTGCGCGAGTGTTCATGCCGCCGTCGCGGTCAGCAAAAATAGAGCTGTCTTCAGCAATAGGAGTATGCGGTGTTCCGGCATGCATTGTCAAGTCTACAAGGTAGTCTGCAATGTTGAATCCCGGTGGGCAGACATAGCCGATGTGGTCGAAATAGGCTTGACAATTTGAGAAAGGTCCGGAATAGACTGTCCTGCCCTTCGCGAGTAGAATGAACTGGTCGAATAGCGCGACGATGTTCGATCGTGGTTGATGAATAGTAAAGATGACCGTCCTGTTGTAGCTCTTGACTAGGTTGACCAGACATTCGACCACATTGAAGGCGTTGAAGGCGTCCAGTCCGCTTGTCGGCTCATCAAGGAACAGTATACTAGGCTGGTGACCAGTTCGCAAGCTATGCCGACTCTCCGCTTCTCTCCACCAGATATACCCCGGCCACTGCCCTCCTCCGATCCAATGAGCTGATCACGAATATGGTAGATGCCCAGCTGCTTCTCAACTTCGTCTACTTTCTGCTCTTTCGCCGCGTAACTCATCTCTCTAGCAATCTCAGCAGTGCACTGTCGAGAATAGTCTCATGTACAGTCAATGTAGGCAACATAGTATCTTCCTGGTCAACGAAACCGATGACGCTCCGGAATTCGTCGTCTAGAACCTTTTCGCCGTTAAGATAGAAGTCGCCCGAGACGGTGCCTCGCTTGTTCTTTCGTGCCAGAATGTCAAGAAATGTAGTCTTTCCAGCTCCCGAGGCTCCCATCACAGCCAAGAGTTCTCCCGGGTGTACCGCGCCTTGAATATCTGTGAGAATTTGTTTGCCGCTGAGACGGTACGTCACGTTCTCGAAGAACAGAGCAGCAGGCTTGTGGTCCGCTAGAAGCCTCGAGTTCTCCTCGTCTTCATCGTCAGGTAGTTGAATGGGCCCGTATCTTTTGTTCGCTGATCTTCTTGACAAGTACCAAACCAGCATTATCACCGCGACAACGAATAATGCACATCCCGCAATGACTCCTGCAATCAAAGGCGTGTTGATTTTCTTGATGGGCCTCTCGTATCCTGGTACGTCGGTTCTGTACAGACACTCTCCAGCGTGGCAATTCAATGTGATGCTCTTGTCGCCGAAAACGCTGGAGATAAGATCGTTCATCGCTGGTTCCTCGAACTTGCTCCCGTCCGCGGGACTACCTCCGTCGGTCGAAATAGAGGAGAACGATGCTGGTCCTTTGATCTCTTCCTTTAGAAAGTCTCCGATGTCTATAGACCCTTCCTCACCACACAACATGCGTCCCGGTATACATCGACACTTGATATTCTTGCATTCGTAACTCGTGGTGTTCCGATCATGTTCAGCAGTTCCGGTCCAGGAGCAGGTGTCCAAAGCACAGTAGAATGACTCCTTCTGGTCGACCCAAACTGTACATCTAAATCAGTAATGCCACGGTCATCCACATTTCGCACACTAGTCGTAGACATACATTGGAAGTTACACTCCTCCTTCTTGGCATTGCAGCTGAATGTAGCCTGCGGTTTCTGGTCCTTCAACTGGTCTAAGATCTTCCGATTCGTGATGTCGCACATCTGGTAGTTCTCGTTGACTACCAGACCCTCTCTATAACAGATACCGTCTTTCCCTTCAGGCATCAGCGCATTGCACGCATCATTACTCTTGCAGACATTGCAGTTGATGCCCTCCCAGCCCTCTCTACACGAACAGTATTGCTCCTGCCTTGGTAGTCTGTCCTTGCCGTCCGCTAAAGACCCACAGACAGGCTCGGAGCAGTCTTCGCCCCCAAAGCCTGGCGGGCACGAGCATTTGCCGTTGGCCTTCGAGCAGGGTGCGAACTGGTGGCATTGGAAGTCCTCGAGGTTGCAGTTGAAGCAGGGTGGGCACCCGTCAGGACGGTCCTCGAGGGTCGAGAAGAGTGACGATGGGTCTACGGCACTGGAGTGGTTTCGGTGGGTCTGGTAGGCTTGGACAGTTGAGATGATAGACAACGTTGAGAGGAAGGAGGCTCTCCACATTGTGCGGCGCATCGTGAAGCTTGGAGTGAAGGGTGGACGGCGGAAGGGACAGAGGGTAAGACGCGGAGGTTCAGTAGCGTGACTGGTACATCAACATGTGTGAAGAGACAAGAGTATGAAATGTCCTCAAGAGTAAAGATAGAGGTACAACACAGATGTCCACAAGACGCTTGTCTGCAGCAGGCAGCATGTACATTAACGTGGCGGGCGAGCTAAGGGTAGCTCGACGTCGCGATAGACGTCGGGGTTACTTTAGCCGATCGCATTTGAAGTTCACGCACCCCAGACCGAGGTGAAGGCAATTGTTGCCTCTTTCTCTCAACGCAGAGCAAGAGACATCACCACGGACGCTCAGGAATCCTCCCATCGGGCTATTGACACTTAGGAGGAAGACCATCTTCCAGTAACCCACGCTACCACCCCGGATACCTCTGTTCTTTTGGGAATTTTTTTAGAACCCTTTCGACAAGAAACAACGTCTGCGCCCTGTACATTACAAGTGCTATTCCATCCTGCTATACTTCTTGTACCATCGTCCTTCCATTCAGTCACCCACAATCATCCAGTCTGAGTCCGGTAGCAACTCAACCTCCTTCCAAGACACAAGATGGTGGCAATAGAGCCGTTCGCCGTGGAGCAAGTATGTTAGATACGTTTTCCCTCATCCTCAGTTGCTCTTATTTTCTTGGGTGCGTATGGCACCTCGATATAGTCCTTCCCAGACACGTCGCTATGGGTTGTTAGCCGGTGTTCTTTAGAAGTGTGGAGAAAACCAGAACCGGCGTGCATCCCCTTCTATGGGTCACTTGTCTAAGTCGGATGGAGAACTCGTGTACATCGTATGGTCAGCTCATTATGCTGTTCCGACGGTTTGTGTCTCTTCTCCAATCCTTCCATCTTGAGCTTCATCTGACCATCGCTCATGGAATGGCTCCGAGATCTCTGGGTGGCACAACATACCAGAGAGAGGCAGTCTGACGTCTCTTTAGTGGATGGATGCACACGAAACAACGGCAAAGTTCAACATCGCAGAGACCTGCTGTGCCTCCATCTCTATCGACCAGCTCCGCGCCCTCTGCGACCACCAGAACTCTCCTCCGCTCCCAGATCTATCCAAGAAGCTCGACTATGGCGCGATTCGCGGGTCTGCGGATCTGCGAAATAACCTTGCTCGGTTGTACTCGACGAAGACAGCCAGTCCGTTATCCCCAGAGAACATCCTCATTACTCCAGGAGCTATCGCTGCAAACTTCTTGCTCCTCTATAGTCTTGTTGGGCCAGGCGATCATGTGATATGCCATCATCCTACGTATCAACAGCTGTACTCTGTACCGACGAGCTTAGGAGCTGAGGTTGATTTATGGAGAGCAAAGCCAGAGAACGACTGGATACCCAGTGTTGAAGAGCTGAAGGGCCTCATCAAATCGAACACCAAACTCATTGTCTTGAAGTAAGTAGCATTGTTCAGTCAAGAGCGAGCAGCAGGACCAGAGCATGTTGAGAACGGGGAAGGTATCGATGCACGATGCCCCCACAATAATGGAGAGCAACACCTGATGAAGAAGAGACGCTTGGAACTCCATGCCGCGGTCGGCCCCTACGGAAAGCTATTCATTGGCTAATACCGCCTCCATCTCGCATGATGCTCAATTCTGCCTCTATGGTGTTATGCATTCATGCAACTGCGTCAGGAGTCTCAGTTGAATCTCCAAGCTAATTCTCCCTTAGTAATCCAAACAACCCAACCGGTCAGATCCTCAAGAAATCTCTACTACAAGAGGTCGTCGAGCTTGCCCGCGAACATGATATCACCGTCTTTTCCGACGAGGTCTACCGGCCAATATTCCACGGCATCTCACCCATCGACTCAGAATTCCCCTCGTCAATCTTGTCAATGGGCTACAAGAACACGATAGCCACAGGCTCAATGTCTAAGGCATATTCCCTTGCCGGTATTCGCGTCGGCTGGATCGCATCCCGGAGCAAAGACATCATCGAAAAGTGTGCCGAAGCCAGAGACTACACTACAATCTCCGTCAGCCGACTCGACGAACAAGTCGCCGCATTTGCGCTCGGGCAAGACACGATCCACAATCTTCTCGGCCGCAACATTGGTCTTGCACGCACCAACCTCGAGATTCTTGAGCGCTTTATCGTCAAGCACGACGAATACTGTTCGTGGGTGAAGCCGGTGGCGGGGACCACGGCATTTGTGAAGTTTTCGAGCTCAGAGGGGAAGCCGGTGAACTCAGTGGAGCTGTGTAAGAGGCTGCAGGAGAGAACTGGAGTCATGTTCTTGCCTGGCGACTACGGCTTCGGAGAGGAGTTTAAGGGGTATGTGAGAATCGGCTACGTGAACGAGACGGAAGTGCTAAAGCAGGGGCTGGATGCGATGAGGGGGTTTATGAGAAAAGAGTTTGATGACCTACCGCTCGCAGAATAGAGACGAGCAAGCTGGGTCGCCTATAGCATAGCCTCAATAGCTGGGTTATCTCGCCTCCACTGCGTCTCAGAGACATCGTTGTGATGATGAGCACGTGCGACACAAGGTTGACTTATCCGAACCCTGTAGTAGATCCCGCCAAAGGTTCAACGGCGGCGGCCTCGGGAATACCAGTTAGCCAGACCGCAGACACCGATTCGGAAGGTAGATAGTGTTAATATTCCACTCCACGCTCCAGCACAACGTTGTGGAAGACGAAGACTTTGTCTGTGGTCCAACATGATTTCGCAGTCTTGGGACTCCTTGCTACAAGACGCCTATATACAGCCCCCTGCGACCTCGACTGCCGAGTCACCTTCGTTGAAATCCATGCCGTAGGATCCTACCGTCCAGTCACATACCACCGCACTCTAGATACTCAGTATCCGATTAGCCATGCCAGAACATAAGGAAAACGCTACAGAAACCTCTCCCCTCCTCCCAAAGCGTGGATCTTCTCTCCAATCCGTGCCACCAAAACCGATAGAGTCCAGCGATGGCAGAGCGCCTAACGGCGCAATCGCCAATGGCTCCCTCAACGAACCCTTCTCCCTTTCCTCTTCCTCCGCCTCCATTCACTCCTCCGACCCGGAAGACGGTGGTGACCTTGAGCGCCAAAGTACCACTGCCTCCGCAGCAGACCGCAAGAGGAAGGCAGAGGGTCTCCCTGATGTCAAGAAGAAAATGAAGTACATACTGCCGGCGCTGGCGATAGGGATATTCTTGAGCGCTGCAGACCAGACGATTATTGTAAGCAGCTATGGGCGGATAGGGAGTGAGTTGAAGGCTTTGAACAATACTAGTTGGATTGCTACGGCGTGAGTTTCGCGCCTACACACCGTCCACGAACAGAAGTAGGGAAGTGCTGAGAGTATCGGGTTCATCTAGATATTTCCTCACATTGACTTCCTTCCAGCCATTATATGGAAAGCTCTCGGATATCTTCACACGAAAGTCATGCCTCCTTTTCGCCTACCTAGTCTTCGGTCTCGGCTGCCTCTTCTGCGGCTTGGCACGCAACATGAATGAGCTCATCGCCGCACGAGCTTTTGCTGGTATAGGTGGTGGCGGCATGACTACCGTAGTCAGCATCCTGCTGTCCGACACCGTTCCTCTCCGCGAGCGTGGCAAGTGGCAGGGCTACGTCAACATCATCTACGCCACGGGTGCAGGTGTAGGGGCGCCACTCGGGGGCATCCTCGCAGACTACATCGGCTGGAGATGGGCATTTTTGTTTCAGGCACCACTTTGCCTCGTCGCATTCTTGGCTGTGTCTCTGATACTGAAGTTACCTGCGCGAGACCAGAGCAACTGGAAGGCCAAGCTCAGGCGGATTGACTTCCTCGGAGCCGCCATTCTGATCGCTGCAGTGTTCACTCTCCTCCTGGGCCTCGACCGCGGCTCCAATGTCTCGTGGCGCGACAAAGTCACCCTCATAGCTCTCTGCACGAGCCTCCCACTCTTTGCAATCTTCGTTGGTGTGGAGATGAAAGTCGCAGCGGAGCCTTTCGCACCCGGCCATATCATCTTCGAGCGCACACTCTTTGCTTGCTATCTCTGCAACTTCTTCTCCTTCTGCGGCTGGCTCGCTGCGTTGTTCTATATACCGTTGTTCTTCCAGGCTGTTGACGGATTGTCTGCTACTCAGGCTGGTGTTAGACTAATCCCAGGCATCATCTGCGGTGTATCGGGGAGTTTGTTTGCCGGGTTCTATATGCAGAGGACGGCAAGGTATTACTGGCTTACCGTCATAGCTTACTGTAGGATCAACGATCCCGCGCCACAAGTGTGAGACTCATTTGGGGTATGTGGCTGACGATGTTGTACAGCGTGTTTGGTCATTGGCATGACAACGATATTCCTCTTCTCCGGCATCATCGCGAACTCGACTCTAGGAATGATCACGGGCATGTGCGTGTGCGGCTTTAGCAACGGCATCGGCGTCACCACTAGCCTGATCGCACTGAGTAAGTACATCACAACAACTCATCCAGCAATTCTTCCCTATCCGTCTACCAAAGCCTCTCCCCCAAGCTTTCCACACTAAAACACTAACCTTTTCCAGTCGCCAACTCTTCCCATGAAGACCAAGCTGTAGCAACCGCGTGTTCCTACCTCTTCCGCTCCCTCGGCTCCGTCTTCGGCGTCTCCCTCTCCGCCACCGTCGCGAACGCGACCCTGCGCTCCTCCCTCGCCGACGCGCTCGGCAGCGGCACCGCGGCCGCCGATATTGCCGCGCGCGTCAGAGAGAGTCTGGGGTACATTGGCACACTGGAACCGGCTGTCAGAGATCTCGTCAGGCAGTGCTATGCTAAGAGCACGAGGGCGGCGTTTGGGTTGGAGATTGGGCTGGTGGCGGGCGCGGCGGTGGCGGCTTGGTTCATTAGGGAGAGAGCGTTGAGTCGGTGAGTGTGGTGAAAGAGCTTGCAGGCACAGGGGTTCTTGCCAGCTAGATGGGATAGAGGTAGAGCACACTCGAGACGTATTATTGTCCGGTCATACCTATAGAAGACCTCCATGTACGCAGGACGGTATGCTCGGTATACGTCGACCCTAATGATGTCGTGGCTTGATTCATCCCCATACAGGATGAGCCTGATGTTGTGAGACCAGAACTGACCTGACGTTGGAGGCTACGGCCGTGCGTGCGGCCACTTGCGCTGAACATCCGCTCTCCGTTAGTCTCGAAGCTCGATCTACCTTTGGGGTACCTTTGTCTAATACCACAATGCTTGCGGATTCTTAAGTGCCTCGAAGGTATCTTGGGTTGCCCAATAAGGTAATACGGTATAGTCGTCTCAACACTCTGACTTCCAACCCCCAAGATACCTCACCGTCCGGAGATGACGTTAACTTGGGCGGAATCCATCTTCCACTCCATGTTGCATCACAGCGTCACAACTTCCACTAATTCGTCGTACATCTTTCTCCTCATATGTCAAGCTAGGTACTCAAAGTCACTGTCCGTCGTTTAGCGTGCTTCTCGTCTGAAGAAAATCCGAACAACGGTCATGCTCTACTGGACTCTCTCACGCAAGTCGTACGCCTGGTAGCCAGGAGACATGTTGCGAGTCCGAGCATGCCACTACCATACCTTGTTGCGTTTTTGGCCTCGCGACTCGATTGACTAGTCACTTCAGCCGCAGGCATAGAACAACCCCTTCTAGGTACCCCGCATCTCCACTCCAAAGTCACCCTGGACATGGAGATGATGTAGATCCCTCATACCTGGAGTAGCTTTGCCTTCAGTCAATTCAGCCTATACCGTGGGCAAAAAGGTATAAGGTAAGAGAAGCGCCGTACCAAGAGTTCGCCCCACAAGTCGATGACCATACCGTCACTCAATTCGCGATGAAGCTGCTCACACCTCAAGTAGTAGTCTTCGGATTTTCTGCACTTACGACTAGGACGCTGGCAGCGATCTCTGACTACACCCAGTATGTCAACCACTTCATTGGCACTCAAGGTAGTACGCCAGGCACATCGTACAATGGAGGCAATGTCTTCCCAGGGCCAACATGGCCTTTCGGCGCAGTCAAAGTGGGGATAGATACTACAGTATTCAATCTCTCGATTGATGCAAATGCAGGGTGAGTACTTGCGCGTACGTAAATAGTTGCATATAAATAATGTTGGTTGTAGATACACACCCGATGCAACGTCACAGCTATTACTCTCTTGCACGAATCAGGCACCGGGTAGGTGTTTTTACAACGTCTACTGATGGAGTCTCCATTCTGAACATTGATCCTCCCAGTGGTGCCCCCAAGTACGGCGTGATCCCTCAGATGCCACTGACTACACTCGAAGGCGTCAATGTTCTCGACAATCTCACTTACATGCAGCCAAGAACAGCAGCCGATGTTGCATCAGTCGGATACTACAAGACGTCTCTTGCAAACGGCGTCGTCGCCGAGATGGCAGCAAGCCAGCATGCCGGCTTGATGCAGTACAGCTTCCCTGCAAGCGGTGGAAAGTACGTGCTTGTGGATCTGAGTCATTACTTGCCGACACAAGACGATCATGTTCCAGAGCAGTACTATAGCAACGGAATGATCGAGACGAGCAATGACGGAAGCATGTACGGTGGGTATGGAGTGTACAGAGGTGGTTGGAACGAAGCACCTGACTACACCGTATACTTCTGTGGGAAGTTCGACACTCCCCCGGAGAACACGCAGCTCTTCTCGGGAGCCTACACGGATCCGTGTTGGCCAAATGGCACTGTGCAGGATCGAGTCCACACCCCACGGCGACGTTCATGAATGCTACTTCGATCAACGGAGGCACACCTGGCTACCAGTATGCAGACCGCATAGGAGCTCTCTTCCAATTCCCAGCCAATACCTCAACAGTCAGATCAAAGGTTGGCGTGTCCTGGATTTCGTACGACAAAGCTTGCCAATTCGTCAACGAGATACAAGACTTCGACTTGAATGCAACTGTCGCGGCAACGAAGAACGCCTGGAGCACTGAGGTCTTCTCAAAGACTACGACCACGGACACCAGCAATGCTACACGTCTTGAGATGATGTACTCTGCACTCTACCGCATGCATCTTCTACCCTCTGACAGGACGGGCGAGAATCCAAACTGGCGTACAGAAGGACCTTACTATGACGACTTCTACACGTTGTGGGATACTTTCAGATGTCTCAACAGCTTCCTCAATCTTGTACAGCCGAAGGTGGCGGAAGGTATCGTGATCACATTGGTCGACATCTGGAAACATGAGAGGTTCATGCCTGACGGTAGGAGTAGTAACTACAACGGCCGAGTAAGTCCTCACTCACGGTATATGGAATGTCAGCTAACCCCTCGCAAGGTTCAAGGAGGCTCAAACGCAGACAATGTTCTGGCAGACGCTTATGTCAAAGGGATTGGGGGTGCTATCAACTGGACTGAAGCTACATGGCAATGAAGACCGACGCCGAGGTTGTTCCTTACAACAACTTTGATCCACGTGAGTTCTCTTCCTTTAACCCACGACAGATTGAAGTTGACATCGAACACAGAGGACCTCACTCAAAGCACCAAAGAAGGCCGCGGAGCACTTTCCGACTGGCTTACCTACGGCTTCGTCACCCCGAAATACGGCCGCAGTATCAGCAAGACGGTAGAATACTCGCTAAATGACTTTGCCCTCTACCAGGTGGCTAAAACTGAGGCACCTCAAGATGCTGCGACTTATCTCAACCGTAGCGCCGGGTGGCAACGCATCTGGAACCACAACCTGACCTCCTTGAACTACACCGGTTTCTTGACCCCGATGTACCCAAACGGCACCATCCAGTCTGGTTACGATCCGCTCAGTTGCGGCGCCTGCGAATGGGACGCGATAGCCTACGAAGCGCTCCCATGGGAGTACAGCTGGACAGTTCCCTTTGATATGGAGACGCTGATTTCCTTTATTGGCGGTCCCGCACGCACCGAGTCGCGTCTCGACGCGATGTTCGTCCCGAACCTCAAAACGACGGCCGTCGGCACTGGCGGCACCAACGGCATCGGCTCGACGCTTTTCAATCCGGGCAATGAGCCCAGCTTCTCGACGCCGTTTCTCTACAACTACCTGCAGGGCCGGCAGTACAAGAGTGTGCAGCGCAGCCGCGAGACCGTCAACCAGTACTACACGACGGGCCCGTCCGGCCTGCCCGGCAACAGCGACGCTGGCGCCATCGACAGCTGGCTCGTGTGGAACATGCTCGGCCTGTACCCGGTCGTCACGCAGCCCGTCTACCTGCTGCTCTCGCCGTTCTTCTCGGACATCTCGCTCAGCGTTGCTGGCAACTCGACCCTGCGCATCACGGCGCACGGGCTAGGGGATGAGAGCTACTACGTGCAGAGCGTCAAGGTGAACGGACAGCAGTGGAATCAGAGCTGGGTCAGCCATTCGGACTTGATCGGGGAGGAAGGGGCTACGATCGAGTTTGTGCTTGGCCCACAGACAACGAGCTGGGATACCGGTGCGCTGCCCCCGAGTCCGGGTCACCTTGTGCTTTGAAGGACTGCTATGAACCGGGTTATGTTTGATGATCACGAATGAGCGAAAGTGGAACACTTCTGGATGATTGTGTGCTGGAAGGCTGCTAGGTTGTTCAAGCTATGCACAAGCAACATGTTCTCCGCACTTCCACCACCACTGAAGAAAATAACGTGTATCACAGCATGAACGTTCGCCGCTCAGGCTAGTGCCTTCTTCTCCGTTTTTCAACTGCTGCTGCAGATGCCCAAGTCAGCGACGTAGCTATGGCATAAGCTCCTGTGTAGTGGCATGAGTGTGTAGCTTACTCTTATGCTCATTTTCGACTTCACCGACGTTCGGAACTATCGCGGCGCCCGACGGCACGTGGACGAGCTCCCGTCCTGATGAGGCTGTTGACGTGCGCGTTGGTGGCGCTCAAGTGGTTGGCGCTCGAGCTGGTGGGCGCACGTGCCGTATCCGGAGCGTTAGTGACGACAAGATGGAAGACCGCGAGGTTCTGAGCGGTCAGGTCCTCGGTCGCTGACGTGTTCGAGTGCGGGCTCTCGTGGCGCGGAGTATCGACCGACGAGTCTTGATCTTTCTTTGAGAGGGCCGGAGTCGTCTCGGCGTCGAGAGCTGAGGAGGGCGGTACTGCAGTTTTGGCTTCCCAGGCCTTAGTCTTCGCCAATCTGGGGTTGGCAGGCACCTTCCCACCCTGCGAAAGATGCAGCTCAGTGTGCTCCATCTTCGCTGTGGCACCAGAGGGTTTAGTGCGGCTCTGATAGTGAATTGCTTCTGATGTTCGCAAGGGAAGTCACTTACTGTTTGGGTAGTAGAACATCATCTTCCAGGTCGCAGTGCCTCGTGGACCCAATCAACCTCAACCTCCCTGTTGCAAACGCTCACCCAAGTCCGACGCGTCTACAATCGCAGACAAGTTAGTGCTCGTAATAGTGGTCCCAACGGGGAAAATAGCTTACAATGTGATGCAACAAGGACGACACGACTTCGTTGGTGACCCTTGGGACAATGATATTCTCTCGATTGTAGTAGAGATCCGAGGAGACGCCCATCTCGTACACGGCGCGCGAGAGTTTCTCCCACGTCTGATGCTGTGATTTGCTGAGGCCAACCCCCACCGTGAGGCGATGATCGAGGGTCATACGGACTCTCTCTCCCCAGCGCAAGATAGTCCACTCGTCTTCGGATAGACGTCCTAGGTTAGCTAGGGAGCCGAGTACGCGGCCTTTCGAGGTCATCGTGACTGGAGGGTGGAGGTGAGTCAGTGGAGTCGAGCAGATGAGTCTTGCCTGCAAATCCGGTAGGTGAGCTGGAGAAAGAATGAACAGGTAGGAGGGTGGACAAAGAAAAGAGCATCCACAAGTTTTCGCGTCTGTTTAAGTTGGGGCGCAGTTGCCGCGATGAAGATGCGGTCTGTGATGGAACGAGACGGACTAATTGCACGGCGACTAATGAGCTAATCTCTTTTGGGTCGGGCACAACGATGTGAAACATAGGAAAAGAGACGCACGAAGTGATACTCGACAAGTGACTGTACTATGGAAACGTCCCCAACCTTGAAACGAGTTGTGTTACTCATTGTACTGATTCTGCATGAACCCCTGAGCAGTTTTACCACTATGAAAGCCCAGTGACCTTGCAAATCGTGCATAAGGGGTATCACAAGCGCCATCGAAAAAGAACACGCAAAACACTGCTCTCAATTCATCATTGTGATCAAGAGAGAAAGCATCCCGCCCCAGAAGGGGAACCATCTAGCCCCGAGCTAGTACAACCTGTTCTGACACCTGCATTGCCGCCTTTCTTTCCCGTTAAAAACTCCATAGGGCGCTGGGGGAATCTCAGTCAAGAAAAATATTGCAGATACGGTCATGCCGGAGGATCTATGCTTACGCATCGTGCTCGGTTCCTGCATTTGAAGCATCTGCGGACGTTGGTGGAGTGTAGATGGGATCACAGACAGACAACAATTCGGACAACGAGCCGAAGCTGGGGTGTGGGGAGTACTCGGGGTCAGGTCGACTTACTGAGGCTCAAGAGGCGTTCGGGGGCAGACATGTACTCGGTTCGTTCCTTCTTCAACAATTGACTGCCCGCTTCTGCTGCCAGGGGGGTGCGATCTGCGACAGGACCATGCCAAGGCACTATAGCTAGAGATTGTCGTAGTCAACGATGAAAACGACAACAAGCCGATCAGGCAATCATGACCGGATAGCAGGGTGGCAGAGCGAAACAAAGTGAGAAGAAGGGCAAGACATAACGGGTCAAGAACTATAATAGATGAAGGTTCGGGTTGTAAGAGCAGAAAATGGTGGAGCAAGCGGGATGAAGCCTGAGTGACATGACCAGGACAGAGCAACAACAAATCATTCCCTTTTGAGTTATACCTGGGATGTGAAAATTGTCAAATGAGGTTATTGGCGAACATCTTGACTGTAACAGGTTATCGAGAGAGGGCGAACGCGTCCGGTTTCGTAGTCCAAAGATCCCAAGCGTACCATGAAGTCTTTTATCTATTCCCAACGTTTGCCGCTTGCTGTGTTTCTGTTCTGACTGACAGAGACCAGACCGATGACACTGCACGATGAGAGAAGCTTCCATTGCCAGGTTCCGCTCAATCACAAGATTGGCGTAGAGTAAAACCTGTGCCGCTCTTTCAAGATGAACCACGACGCTGCGAGCATTTCCAGTGTCATCATAGAGGACAGTCCAATACCCTCGACTCCGAGAGAGGAAATTCACGAATGCTACGGTTGAGCAGGGATGCACACTGCTGAATACAAGGGGAGATCTACCAGCATGGGTCTCAAAGTAAAGGAGCCTGATCCCCAGCTTGAGGCTGATGGGGATCCAAAGCGTATCTGCACCCGAATCAAGAGGCCCGTCTCAGAACATCCATGATATCGGTTGCCTGACCAGGCTGCGTTTGGATCGACTGCATTTTCCATCAGCGAGCAAGCCTCCACTTGGCGGTGGAAGTGCAAGAGCCGGATGCTTCCCCGGGATCTTGATGCAAGCAACAAAAGCCAGTACGGAACCGTCTGGAATGACAAATTGACTGCGACATATCCCGAGACAAGCTTGTAGGTGTCCTCGAGATCATTTGCGATCGGCCCGACACGATGTCCGAGGTGAGACGACGTTGGCTTAGGTGATTGTTGGAACCTCCAGTCCTTTCCAACTAGACCAGATCTTCAGGTCGAGGATACACTAAATTGTTCTTCCTCTAGAGATCGACTTCACACGTAGACGTCATAGCAGTGCAGCCCACATAACATCTGCTACGCAATACGTTTTTGCTGATGTTGACGAGGTAGCTGCTGTATATCAAATTACGGGAGAAGGGCATGGCACAGAGTGCGAGAGATAACAGGCAGTAGTATGATCTGTATCTTACAGAGCTCGCTTGCTCGCCGCGCGAGCTCTACAGTAAGTCGCCAACGCAAAAGCAACAGCCATGAGCTGGTGTCTTTGACTGCAGTCCCTATAAAACCACCCCTAAACGATGCAATATTAATGCACGAGCACAGGCGCTCCTCTGAAGTGGCCTCCTCTCCACACTCAATTCATCTACGTCCCCGCATCTCGCATCCCCATCCAAACCTACTCCTCCGTTCCCTCCCCATCACTCTCATACTCAAACTCTTCCGGACATTCCGCCTCCTCGCCCGCCTCGTCATCCTCATCGACAGCCGTCAGCACGCCCGCACCAGCCACCGCGCCCGACTGCACGCCGTCGCTGTGGTTGTTGCTAGGGGTTGAGGGTGCGGCGCGGCCGCTGCGTGCGGAGTCGTAAGCGGCGTCGGTACGTGATTCGATAGTCTCGCCGAGGGGGCCGGCTGTGCGGACGGACTTCTTCTTCGTCTTGAGCTCGAGAAGGGACTTTGGCTCCAACGGGGACTTGTCTTCGAGGAGGATGACGCCGCCAGTCGGCTAAATGGGTGGTTGTGTTAGCTGAGGTTTGAATGGGGAGGGTGTGGGTGATGATGGGGGATAGGGGGTGGTGGATTGATGGTAGGCGTGACTTACTCGCTTCACTGGCTCGTACCGGCCTTCCTGGAAGCTGATGTACTTCAACTGCGCCGGCAGTACGCGCGACATGTTCTCCATGTCGTACCCGACCTTCTCCTTCTCCACTTTCTTTTTCGATGATTCGGCGCTCGGCGTGTCCTCTTTCTCGCCGTCCTTCTCATCCTTCGCTTTTGAAGTCACGATGGCTTCGTCAGCGTCCATCTTGTCCGCGTCAGCAGCTTCAACCTTCAGCGTTGTCGGCTGGTCAATGTCCATGCTCTCTCTTCTCTGTCTCTCCTTGTGGAGCTTCCTCCGCTTGGCTTGTGCTGTTGTTGAGAGGATCGCAGTCTTGACCTTTTCTGGCGCTTCTTCGGCTTTGACCTCCTGTTCCGGCGGGTAGTCGAACATGCTTGGTCGTGTTGCGCTGTGGAACTTGAAGGATGGGATCTCGAGATCTTGATCCACACCGATGATCGAGGTTGGCGTGAAGCTGAGCGATAGAAAGTGCGTGAGCGGAAACCAGTACCAGTATTGTGTGAAGACTGCCATGCCGACGATACCAGCCATGTTGAGGTTGCCGGTCTGTGTTTGCAACCCGATGGTGCAGTTCCGACCACCAGCGTCGATTATACCTAGAGCCAAGGCACAGCCAAACTTTGCCATCGCATCTTCGTGTCTGTCGCCGACAATCTTTTGCAGCGTCTTTCGGATGGTGGCCACCTTGGGGTTCATGGCCTCGTTCTGCTGTACCATGATCATGGCGAGAGAGATCAGAGCACCTTGGCGCACAAAATCGGTTGAGTCTTTCATCATCGGCTCGAGCAAGTCGACAGCCTCGTCGAGACCCGTACCTGCACATGCTATCCCCAGCGCCATCGTTGCACCGTAGCGCACGTGTGGGTTGTACGACTCCGCAAGCAGCTCGACCATCCGGGGTACGCTGCCAGGTTTCCGGAAGAGAACAAAGCCCAGACTCATGACTGCTATTCTCCGAACATCATCGCTGACGTCGCTGACGGCTATGTGTAGTAATTTCCGCACGGCTTTGTTGCTTCCCGTCCCGCAATAAGCCAGAGCAATGGTCATGATACCACCATATCTCAATGCTGGGTCAGGGTCTTCCAAGAGTCCGTTTATGAGCTCATCAGCTGCTTCCTGGCGAGCATACATGATAAGAGCCATTCCCATGACCAGGCCACGGACGATCTTCTCGTGCTGAGTGTCGTGCGCGTACTGGATCATGTCCTCCAAGGCCCGCATGTTTCCAGTTCCCAGCATGACGAGACCCATAGAGAGACCGACAGCTTCACCATTGATGGCCGAGTCAGTGTACAGGACGGCCTTGAGTTCCTCGTAGATATCTTCGGACCCAGTGCCCATGCCGGCAACTCCTATACCAAGCGCTCCTCCATGCTGCACCACCTCCTCAGTGGTCTTCTTGAAGTGCTCCCGCAGGTAGTCGAGAACGTGCGTGCCGTGGTTTGTATATATCAGACCAAGTGCGTAAAGAGAACCACCTTGGCTGTATGGGGAGCCTACTGCACTGGTGCTCCTGGGAAGATACGGTTCCAGCAATTTCTGGCCCTGACTGATGTTGCCCCTGTGTATCACTCCCAACGCGGCCGTGGCAGTGAACTTGGACCAGTTTACAGCCTTCCCTAGCCACTCAAGGTTGTCTCTGAAGAATCCGTCGTTTGTCGTTCCCGAGTTCATGAAGGCGTTTGCGAATGTGACGGAAGTATGGAATATCGAGTTCCGCGCCTCGAGGCTGTCCCGGATCTTGTTCAGTATGAGACGATCCGTGTGGTTGTTGCGGAACAAGAACTCCAAACTCAACTCGATACTCTTAGTGCCTCGCAATATGTGCCGTATTGATGTGAAGGCCTTCTGTTCCTCTTCGCTGACCGGTCTTTGCTTGGTACGGGACGATACAATCGTTGACGTCGTAGCTGCACCAGCACGCTGCTCCAGTTCTGAAAGTAGCTGGTCTGACGCTTGCCCGTTTTCAGTACTGGTCGGATCACTGCCTGATGTATTGCTTGGTCTAGTGGCGTCCCCATTTGCAGCTGGCTCTTCCTTCTTTTCCTCGACCTCCGGAAGTTCGTCCATCACCTTCGCAAGGAACTCTTGGGTGCCATTGTCGAAAAGGTCGAAGGACAGCTGGTAAGCTACAGCCAGGGAGTGACCATCACCCTTCTCGACGAGCTGACGTAGCATTTGCGAAGCCATGGAGTGTTGGTCTAGGTAAACAACGCATTTCGCTATCGAGAAGTAGTCGGGGTTCGGTATGTCATTGAGTAAGTCGAGAATAAGCTTGAGTATCTGCGTGTAAAGTTGGTCAACCTTGCAGGCCCGAAACACGAAATGTGTTGTCCGGTACTCACCTCGTTCCGCAGACCTCGCTCCTGCACGACGTTCATGCAAACGTCTAACACATACTCCATAAGTTCCTCGCTCTGGCCTGCAGTACCACTCGCCGCCTTCTTGCCCTGCTTCTTCTCCTCGTGGCTGGCTCTCAAAATGGCTTCGCGCAGTACAGTGAGGTTCCGTGCTTCGACTGCAATGCCCACGACCTGTCTATACGCTCCAACCTCGTAGCAGCTCTCGAATATGCGTTTGACGACCGCTTGTAGGTTCTTCTGTATTCCTCGCTGAAGCGTCAACGGTGACGGATGTGAGCCGATGACGCCGGCGTTGCCGCCTCCGGGTAGTGACGGATCGAATGTAGGGAGAGAGTCCTGACGAGAGAGGAGGGATTTGGAGGGGAGTGTCGACTGGGAGAAAGGAGTCCTGAGTGATGCCAGGCTAGCTGATGTGCTTGCACTTTTGTTCGCAGTGGTGGAGAAGGCGGTCGTCAGTTGAGGTGGAGGGTGATCTGCTGTGCTGGCCGGAGTGGGAGGGTTGTGCATCGCAGAGAGCGCAATGTAGGTGTCAACACACTTTGCTACCGAGATGGTTTGCATCAGTATTGATCTAACGGGGGTAGGAACATCCGAAGGAACTCATCTGTGATGGAATTCTCAGGTCTGCAGAACATACCAATAATCGTGTCCTCAAACTCGCCTGGCTGATCCAGTTTGAAAAGATTTCCAGCGCCGAGTGCCAAAACCATACTCTCGTTGTACTCTTGCAGCTGATAGTAGACCTTCGCGGCCACCAGAGCAGCAAGCTCACGCTCCGGGAAAGACTCGTCCTCATAGAGAGCTTCACTATAAGCGGAGACAAAATCAGCGCGACCACTCAGAATGTAAGTATCGCTCAGTCTCCTATGACTGAACCAGACCAACACGTGCAGTAGTTGTCCTCGTAGGACATAGTATAGCTACGACGCGATACCTCATCGCCGAACGGTGACAACTTACATCTTGCCTATTGATGCTGACACTTCCATCCATACTGCTCCGATATTCTCGTTCAACCGCTGTAAGGCGAAAGCTTGAAGGTCATGGTCGGGCTCAGATAGGAAGCCAACAAGGCCAGCAGCGGAGGTCAGGCCAACCATCTCCAGCGGTCTTGTCGACGGGCTTTGTGGCTCAAGCGAAAACCAGAGGTTGTGCCTTCAGCTCCAACAAGAAGACCGGATATGATGAGGTTGCTGGTCGCGGTGGATGGAAGGTGTTGCCCCTAGAGCGTGGCGCGGAACTGAGCTTGGTCGTTTGCTGCCAGGGAAGTTTGGAGCTGTGATGGAAGTGCCTCGATAGCGGAGCAGAAACCGAGACGGAGGAAGGGCGAGAAGGAGGTGAAGTAACTGGATTTGCAGACGTTGATGGGTGAAAGTAGTGATGCGGTTGTGCCGGCCGTCTACCTCAAGGTCTGTTTCGGCCACCGGAGCTTCTTCTCACTAATTATCAACGCGATGAGCTCACAACAAAGTACTGTAGCAGAGCCGCATCGAGGATCACGTGCGCAAAACGACCTGGACCGCAGACGAATGGTCGCATGAGAAATTTCACTCTCACGCTCGATTGTATGAAACTACTTGACACGACGACTCTATCCCTTACCGTACTGCGTTATCTGCTCTGCCGTGCACATCCGACCAAAGGTGCCACCCATCCGGCTGCGAAGAATCGTGTCCTCTGTGACCTCGCGTCCTGCGCCTTTTCAAGATATCCATAGCACCATCTGCAGCGCTCCAGCTCCCCCCCTCTCAAGAGTCGTGAAGCCTGCTGCATCGTATACCACAGACCGCCTCGTCCCGGTGGCCTCCCTCGGATGCTTCGGGCTGGCCGTTGGAGCTTTGAAAGGGAAGGTGGTCTGTCGGGTAGCGAAGGGCCATCGCAGGCACGGCGAACACACCATATTCAGACGTCTCCCTCAAGGCACATCCTTTCAGAGACGGGCCAGAGCAGTCTCCGAACGGCCACAGTGACACAAAGCGTCGCTCGGCGTCATCGGTGCCGAAGCTGAGGTTGGACCTGGCGGTAGTACCGGCGCATCATGGATCTCAGGTCAATTATCAATACGGACGCGCCCAGCGCAGCGCCGCCCCCAAGACTGGCACAACAACAATCTCCTGCTACACAAAGGCCGATCTCGCTAATCGTACCTCAACAAGCCCAGCAGAACAACCAAGGTGGCTCGGCGCACTCTAGCTATCCGACCAGACACGCTCCGCCGACACCGCTCTACCAAGGAGGAGTCGTCCGTACACCCAGCGGACCTATACACCATTCAGCCTCCCTCTCATCGCCACACCAGACACCTCCGGTCACGACGAATGGCACTCATCATCGATTCGCACACCCACATAGCAGTCCTTCACAGCCTCGAGCTCCACATCCACAGGATCATCAACGCGAAAGCCTCCTGTCAACCACGCCTGTCACTCAACCATCACCCGTCAATCGACCCCTCATGTCCGGCCAGCGTCTGACTTCCTCGTCACCATTTCCCCCGTTGGCTACTGAAGCTGGAATTTACCAGTCTCATCTGCAGAACTCGCTCTCATATCAGTCCCTTTCGCCAACCCCCACCTCTGCCTACGGGAACACGCCTCATTCACTGCGGGGTAGCCCACTCTCAGCTTCTTCCCACTCGTATCCTCCGCCGCAACCCCAACACTCAGGACAGCACTCGCAGCCTGGCACGCCTTTGGGACCTCCTGCTACCTACCAACGCACCTCGACCCACAGTCATAGGGATCCCATAAGTCCACTCAACATTCACAAGCGCACGTTCTCAGGTGCGTCTTACGGCGCACCGCTCAGCATTCATTCTGGGTCACCGTCCGCCCCACAGAGTATGAGCATAGGACAGATTGTGGATTCTCCCGGTAGTTACACGCGCAACAACTCACAGACGGAGCGCAATATCAGAGAATTTGTAACGCGGATGGAGCGCGAGAAGAGCTTGAGTGTCAGTCCAAAGACTGTGCCGAGCCGACAACTGTCGGCGCAGGACTTGTGGCCCGCGCCGAGTGAACCCCACGTCAACAATTTCACAGCACCACCTTCTCAAGTTGACTCTGCTTATCGGAGTGGACCTCAATCTATGGAGGAGCATTCCTCGATATCTTCAACCAACGAAACCCACACACCAACCTTGGCGCAAAGTTCGAGCAACAGCCAAACGCCAAAAATGAAACACGAGACGGTCGCGAATCACGTGCCATCTCGACAACACACCACGCCAGATGCCCACCCCACCCCGAACACCACGGTGACACCAAACCCCTTAAAGCGACCGGCAGAGAACTCAACGCCGGTCAGGGAAATCAAACGCCCAAAGAGGTCGCGGCGCCATGACGAGCCGCCAATCTGGGCGCGACGAGCACCGGGCCCCAGGGCTCCTGTACCCCGTCCCCAGGCCACCCCATTACCACGCCAGGAGCCGCCACCACGGCAAGAACTGCTGCCTGCCGTGGTCAGGGCAAAATCACCTGAGCGGTCTATCACTGGTGCAGAACCGCTCGGAGAAATTACAAGAGCATTGGCCGATTTCTTGTGGCAATACGTCGTCACCAGCGACGTAATCGAACTCGAGATCGAGGCCAAGCTCGGCAGGCTGGTGGACAGAAGCACGAAGGAGCGGATACAGCTTCCCGTCGAGACCGCAACAGTGATCAACCGGGACTACTTGGTAGAGTTCCAAAGTTCCATGACAGAGAAGAAGCACAAAACTCTCAACAGCTTCCTCAACAAATGCGTGCAAGACTCGTATAACCGCTCCGGCCAGAAACAGCACGCCGTGCGCTACGAACACCGCTACGAGCGCGACACATTTCAGGAGTTCTCCTCCGCCGGCGTCAGCAGCCTGCCGGCCAATATCCAGCGCAACCTGAACCCGGCGCACAGGGCCAAGATCCGCACAACCACCAACACGAAGACGGGCGAGCAGATCGCCAAGATCCTCAAAGCCCGCCTCGCCGACTTGCACATCTACTCGCCCAGCACCGAGTTCGACTACCGCATCAGCGTCTCCCTCGAATACGCTGTGCCGGACGCCCTCGCCGCCCTCGTCGTCGACCCGGACGTCCCCGGCGCGCGCGTCGTGCAGAAACAGCCTGCACGCATCAAGGATCGCCTCAGCTACTCGCACCTCAGTACGTATCTAATGGACCTCACGCAGGTCACGGATGGGAGCTCGGGCGAGAAAACCCACGAGATGGAGATCGAGTTGGATGTTGTCGAGTTGCGGAAACATGCGGCTCTGCTGGAGAGCGGGGCCGAAGATCGGTATGAGAAGGTGGTGAAGGGCTTGCTGGACAATTGCTTTATCCTTGCGAGGGCGGCGACCGAGGCTCAGACGTAGAAGGCGGACGGTCCGTGTGTTTGGGCTCCAACAGCTGGGTTGGTGCTGTTTCATGGAGACGGTGTAGCAAGGCGGTTTGGAATATCTCATCCATTGGTTGCACTTTCCGGCGTTTTTCTGGTGGCTTTCTCGTCTTGCGAGATACCCTGGCACCATCACCATTAGCTGTATCAGCGTTCAGTTGTATCAGCGTTCAGCTGTGTTAGCTTCTAGTTGTATCAGCGTCTAATTGTACGAACATTGAGTTCGTTACCCGATGGGACACCTTCCAACCCCGGGCGATAGGCCAAGCGACCGCTGGAGAGCACGCCTTAGTGGATTGATTGGAATGAAGTACGTGATGCTCGAGGGAGTCACATCCACAGAATGACTGTGTTCGCCTCCGACGCACAGAGCTTGTTGCTAAAATCTACGTCCATAGAGAAGGCCATCGCTGCCCAGCACACTCCAGGCACCTCAACACAAGGCCTCTAATGAGCAAGCGAAGCCCACCACG
>AYQD01000014.1:0-31027 GCA_000504465.1 Cryomyces antarcticus CCFEE 534 | reverse complement strand
GAACGTTTCAGTATAGTTAGGAAGTCAAGCTAGGTCGATTGACAAGGTAAGACAGAGAAAACGGGATGTATAGGTGCGGCTCGAAGCACCCAAAATAATTGTGTATTTGTGTTGCACCTCTAGCAGGTTTGTATGCAGCAAAGAGGTGGATGAAACTGCGAGGTTGACTGAAGAACAAGGTGAGAATATAGTGAAACACACTGGATGAAGGGAGTCGAAAGCGCGGCTCAAAGCGCGCAAACCAGATACGCTTTCTGGAGCATTGAACAACTCCGGCAGAGTTAGAAAAAGACGAAAGCAAGGTAGACGAGATAGAGACGCAGCAGCGACTCGAGATGTTTGAGATATCTGATGTACTTCAAGTTCGAGCGGGCGGCAACCGAAACAACACGGGGAGTGGAAGTCGAAGCGCCAGCGGCTCGAGACGTTCGTTATGAACGAGGCTTTTGACGGCGTGAGCGAGGCTTGCATTAGCGTGCGATTTATGGGTGCTCCAGAAGTTTTGTTGGGTGCTCCATACAGTCTCCCCTAATTTGGCTCTCCGTGCATTAGCGCGGACGACCAAACAACCGACACATGAAAGAAGCCGCCTGAACCTGTACCTTAGATCATCGGTCGTTGTTTGGATTGTATACAGCAACGTAGTCGATAGAAGGCTCTACACAGCAGTCTATTCACCGAAGTGTACGGCATGATGTAGCCGCGTAACTGTGAAAGTTGCTTGATTCCTGATTGTCGCACTGAGTAACCCATATACCACAATGAAGCTGCATCGGAGAGCGGTGACACAACACATCACTTGGTCGATCGTCGTGAGACTGGATGCCGATAGTCCTCTTGAACTAGACGAGCGGCTGCAACACCCCTCCTGCGCCTACCGAAAGGACAACGTCCTGAGACCTAGGAAGCCCATGCAGACTGCTGCGAGAGCTCACAAGCTGCTCTTCGGTCATGAGTTTGAGCTGTTCAGCTAGTACGTCTTGTGGTCACCGGTGTGGGTAGGCTGCAACAGAAGAGCGCCTTGTGGTGGCGTATCACACGTTGTGCAATATGCTCTTGTGCTATGCCCAAGACGAGGTAGATGGCTTGGCATCAAGGGGCTCCTGCAACGACCGATTGATATGCCGTGGTTGCGTCTTCGTCGTAGCTCGCATGATACCGTGCCCGATCATCGATAAGTCTGAAAGGGGCGCACAGATGCTGTCCGAGTTTGCTGCGTAGAAGTCTCTCGTCTGTGGCCTTGCTTCTGTGCCACGCCTCTTTCAGGAGAACCACTTCCCCAACACCCACCACCTCCTCCTCCTGCGCCTCGCCTTCTCCACATCCGGCGCATGCGTCCCCTCCCCTCCGTTCATATCTCCCGTAGCCGAGAACATAGCCCTGGCCTTGACGCACACTTTCCCGGTCTGCGACTCCAGGGTCGCATCTATCTCTCTCGTATTGTTCGAGTTGCCAGCAGGTTGCACGGGTTGCGGCGGGACTATGCCGCCTAGTGCAGCGACCGGCGGGGCGGATGGGGAGGGCGCAAGAGTGGCACGGAGGATATAGAAGTCGTTTGAGCGGGTGGGTGCCACGTAACTTAGACTTAGAGAGTCGGGCTCGTTGTGACCTAAGTGGAGAGGTCAGCAAGCTCTTGCGTAGCCCAAGCCCACCATCGTCTCAATCGACGATGGCGATGACCTTGCAAGGCTGCATCGATAAGCAGCAATGGAAGGAATAGCCACTTACCCGTCCCATAACGACTCCCCTCCATACCACTCAACTCCGCCGTCAAGCCCATCTTCTCATTCATAACAGTTGCAATAGCACCGCCATGCGCAACGCCCGGCCACCCAGCCAATCCAGTGCCGAAGAACACAACCGCGACCAGCTTTTTCTCCTCCTCGTTCCAGAACACCCGTTCCACGCCCAGGCCTCTACTCCCTCGCGCACTCTCCGCTATCAACGTGCCTCCCCTCCGTACCTCCCTATCCCTGTTCACACCTCCAACCTCTGTGTATTCGGTGATGGCGGTACGGTCATCAGCAGACACGCTGATCTCCTTCCACGTCCCTTTCTCCACCCCAGTCCTCAGCTCCTTGAGCAGCGGAATGCCCTCAACATCGTACTCCAGCCGCTTCAACAACGCCTGGTCTTCCACGCTACCCAGCACTGGCGGCGTCGGCGGATCGACCATCACTCTCATGACATTCCCGCCGATTAGGCCAAGCACTAGACTAAATGCGCCGAAGATTAGAGGGCTCGTGGAGCGACGGGATTTCGGCGCATCGTAGCTGGAATCGGAGGTGTCGCTCTGGGGAGGGACAGGCGGTGGTGTGGGTGGATCGTAGCCTGTGGGGTGCGGAGAGGGTGGGTCGATTGAGGGGATTTTGGGTGTCGTCGAGGCGAGTCGGAGGGTGGGATGCTGAGTTGGAGGGCGGAGGAGGAGGGGGAGATTTGAGGGACGGTGATGTCGCGTGAGGCGGAAGAGAGACATCGAGGGAGTGCGCGTGTTTCTGTAGAATCAAGAGGGTATAGCTCGGAGATCTACATGAGCTGATATTGGAGAGTGCTGATTCTTGGCCAACACGCGTCTGTTGATGCGTGACGTCGGATGAGGCTCGAAAGCTTGTTTCAGCCGCCAGCGGACAACCTAAGAACGGGATGCTTCAGGTCCAGCCATAAGTTAAAAGATATCAGAAACTTTGTCCTCATCAGGGCAGCAAGCATCTGATATCAGGAAGAATTTATGTTGTTCAACAAGTCACTTCACGGCGTCAAGATCCTCTGTGGTGTGCATCAAGAGCCAGTATCATAGTGTTTACAATGCATCGTATCCGTAGGAGATGGTTTCTAGGTACTATTTTGTCATAGAGACCGCAAAGGTGGACGACGCCTATGTATTCATGCGTGTAGCACCGATCTAAAAACGCCAATGGAGTATGCGACACCCGAGAGAACGCAGAAAGGTCTCTCACATGCGTCTAATGCGGAGGAAGCCCATAGAGAAGATGAAAAGCCCATGATTGACGAGAGAAACCTTCACCTCCTCAACGCCCTCGACTTGAACGAACCAAGCCCAATAGACGCACTGGAAGAGTCTACTAGAGCGATTTAGCGTTCGTCGACACCGAAACACCGTGTATGAGTTCCACCGGCCCGCCTCGATGAAGACCGGTTAGGTCTCTCGCTTCCCTCAGTCCCGGACCCCACTTCGTAACATCGTTAGCCGGCCCGTCTTTGCGACCGACAGTAACAGGCTCAAGGCGCAGCACTAGACCTGGCCTCGTCCTCTGTAAGTTCTAGAGCCGGCGTCAGAGGTACTCTGCTCTGCCTGGTGGGTGTCTCCAGTCCGTGTTGTCTGGACGTAGCACTCGGCAAACTGGGAACCGTTGGCGTTCCCACTCTCGAACTACTGACATGACCTATGCTCTTGGGCCTGGGTAGTGGGCTGGAAGATTTGCCGAGGTTTTCCACACTCGAAAAAGCACTCGGCAACCTCAAGTCTTCGCTGCTCTTTGCAGCACCGCGTCCAATAGGGCCTCTTGCGGACTGATCCTCCGGGAAACGACCCAAGCTGACTTGCGAGGACATGCGCTCTTTGTCTTGCCAATCACTGTAGTCCCGAGAGCTCCAGCTAGGTCGGTGAGGGCGCGCTCCGAAAGGCAGAGTACTGTACGAAGTCATGCTACGGACACTTCCAGCGCGGGACCCTACGCGTGATCTGCGGGCTTGAGTAGAAGATGTGGACTGGTAAGCAGCTCCGGCTGGGGTAGTGCTGTCGTCTTCGAGGCCTCTCTCTGGTTTCTCATCGAACGGCGTCTCTTCATCATCGTCTCTGTCCTCATCCTCGATCTTCGCCATACGACGAACAGAGTTGACACTGAAGTAAGGGTCCTTTGGCTCTTCTGGTACCACGACCGGAGGCGGCGGAGGCGGAAGATCGGTGGCAGCCTGATTGAGATGCTTGAAATACCGGTCGCGCAGATTCGCCCATTTCTTCGGCCTGAACTCTTCTCTAGAACGGTTGCGCATAACTGACATCCAGCTCGTGACAGCACCAGCGACGATGGCGATGAGGAGAACGATAGTCAGAACGCCCTGAATAACTATGATTACGATGCCGAGGACAGTGGTGAGAATACGTGGCAGGTTGAAGCGGACATCAAAGGCTGCCGACAGTGCACTGTGGCGACTTTGCTGAAGCCGAGGAGATACACAACGATGGCGTTGAGACGTTGGCCCTCGAAGGGTCTCATGACGATGATCGCGACGAATGCGACGATCTCGACGACCAGTAATCCGAAGACCTGCGTTATCGGATGGCCTGACGCTCCAGCGTAGAAGCAGGCTCTGATGAACTCGTAGACAAGCCACACGGCAAAAAACCACCATCTCGTCCGTCGGAAGCGTGCCGCGAGCCATCCAAACTTCTTGATGTAATCTTCGTCTTCAGTGACAGGTTTTGCAGCCTCTTCGTCAACCGGGGACACTTGCCAGAAGGGGAATGATCCTGCAAAGACTTTGTCCTCTGCTGCTTCCTTACTGCTAGCTCGGCTAAAGCTGTACCACGGGATGACCTTCATGACCCTCCTTTGTTCGAAATTGATGCGGTCAGGCTTCGATACATAATTGCCAAAGTGGACACGGTAGAAGCAGGCATATCCGGCAAGGCCTAGCATGCCCACGAAGAGGATAAGAAAGACAATAGCGGCGATGGCCACCACTCCAGCTGAGCCATGGTAGGTAAACTGGAACATGGTCAGGAACATCATCATGAAAAAACCAATGAACAGAGTGCGTAGTGTCGCCAGAGCTGTGTAGCCAAGCCAATGACTTCGGAAATAGGCCAACCGATTTTTCTTCACGAGCTTGATCGCGCTGAAGGCTTCCAGGAGCCACTTGAATCCGATAACGGCAGCGACAACAAGGACAAGCAGGATCAGGAACCAGAGGAAGCCGGTCATGAATGCGTTTGACGCTGGAATGCGTTCTTGACCAAGAGTGCCGGCGAATCCAGAGTAGTTGCCGGGAAGTGGAAGACCTGGCTTGACTGGCTGTCCGTACCAACTATAACCCTGGCTGCTGTTCGTAAGAGTCCTCTTGTAGAGGTGTTGTTCCACAGTCTGAGCCATGGGGCTCAAGATGTCGCGTTTGAACATCCCGGGCACCGCCCTTCGATAGATCTGATGAATGTTATAACCACCACCCAACCCTTCGTTTATGGCTCCTGTGCTAGCAGCGCCAACCTGGGTCGTGTTGCCGAAGTTAGATCCAACGAGCTTGTTGATGGAGTTCTGCATTCCGCTGCTGTAAATCATGCCACCAGTCCATGCAAAGTTGCTCCAGAAAGCCACTAGGACACTGGGCCAGTTCATGGATAGAGCGCCGGTGAAGAAGATGTGTTGGAAGACTGCGAACACGACCAGAATTGACAGCGAGTGAGCGTAGTGGTTTCGCATGACGGAAATGTTGTCTCCGTAGATGGCCGTGGCGAAGGAGGCAATCAGTGCAACGATAGTGAAGATGCCCAAGATGGTGCCCACAGAGTCTGGTTGTGAGAACGTAGCACCATTAGTGATTACGGCAGAATAGCAACCAATCTCAGTCTCGGTGGAGTTCGCAAAGATTCTCAGAATAGCCTCTCCTTCGAAATCTGGGATGCCCAGGGCAATTGACGGAATCGAGGCAACATCAGATTGAGCGATAGGAATGATACCGTCCGCTTCAATAGGCACGCTTGAGTTCATGGGACACATGCTGAAGGATGTCAGCACACAGATTGGACGTAGCATAAGGTGGTCCATACCTTGCGATGTTGGCGTTGCAAGGATTGAATGTCAGTTCGAATCGGCTCTCGCCATAAGCGTAGACCCCGATGTACACTACCTGCAGTTAGAACAGAACTTGGCCAGTTCCGGTGCAGAACACTCACTCATGAGGGACTCGTTTCTAAGCCCGGTGTTTCCTGCCAAGTGGAACAAGATGGTCATGTTGTCCTTGTAATACGCGGCATCGAAACGAGTGACGTTGATGTCGCTGTGGCCGAGACAATCTCCAAAGTCCTGGGTGTAGAGGGCTGGCTTTCGATTGTCCGCCAAATACACGGTGTTTCCATTCGTGTCCACAGTCGTGACATATCTTCCCACTGCTGTTGTTTGCGCCACGGATGGTTGAATAAGAGCCAAAGATGCCAGTAGACCGCTGAGGATTGACCGGGCGAGCCACGGAGCCATTGTGACTTTCTCGATGTACGTCGGTTGTAGGCCGAAGGTAGGGCGAGGTGGTGCTTTGCCGGAGTGGAAGAGTACCGACGTGTAGACACTCTACGTACTGCAAGGGATGCGTTGATTGAACGGCCCTCACAAGACAGAAATCGTAGAACTATCAGGAACACACCAAGCCAGAGACTGGTTGTGGTTGTCACGAAGTCGTCGAGCCGTCGGTCGGCGTGTTAGAGGGAGTGCAGTGGGAGGTGGCTGTAGCGGGTACGCGGTAGGTTGAGATCTCGGACAAGAACCCTCCACCGAATGGTGACTAACTCTCCACAACGATCGGACCCCTCATGCTCCGGTTGTTTTGTGGTTGTGAGAGTGTTTCCGGCTCTCGGCAGCGTAGGTGAGAGGGGAGAAGCGCGACTGAAGCAGATGTTGGAAGCGTTCAGCGTTCAGCGTGAAGAAGTTGGCGGGATTGGAATGCGCGCTAGCCGGACTAAGTTTATTGGAGAGAATCATGAACGAATACGATGTCTCAAGCTATCTTAGCCGCAGGTACAACAACGTCGTTGCCGGAACCTGCTCACAGCATCAATACTTAGAACCTGCACTCGCCAGAACAATTGACGCTTCTAGAACTATGGTATACGGAAAAACACAAAAGCGTGCTGACTGGCTAAGCTTCCACGACCTCCCACACCCAATGGTTGTAATCATGACTCTGCATACTGGGACGACCTCGATGCAAGAGAACCGGAAGTCCGGTACACGTGCCCATGCAAGCGGCACAACAGCCTAACGCTGTCTGATCTGCCCGCTGCGAAACTCAAGAGTGCGTGAGTGCGTGAGTGCGTGGCCAGCCCTCTACGCCTCTACGTGCGCCTGCATGCCCATCCTGCAGGGACGCATGCGGAGGTGCGAGTTTCAGAAGCGAACAGTTGTCTTGGTCCGTAGAACAAGAGGAGTCGTGCAACTCAGCCAAGCCTCCACGGAGGCAACAAAATCGTTTTACCAAGACCATCGTCAAGCAAGAAGCTGTCAAGTAATGTTAATTTGTGCTTGTCTCACACGTTTGGTCTCGAACCAGGCGCTGCAGATTCTACAGACATTTGAGCCGACGCACGTCCCGGCTGGAGATGAATGTATGTCGCGACCTCAAAATAGCCTCATGTCTCATTCTCCACGTCGATCAGCATCTGTAAGGTACCTTTATGCACTGTGTGTCCAATGTTCCGACATTTGCGTCCTGGATGACATGACCTCCGGCTAGTTGCACGCAATCCTGCGACCCGCACTCAAGCGAGATTTCTGAAGTTCGGGTTAGCTGGTCGGTCAAAGAAGAGCTGATGTATCTTCACTCCTTGTTTGTATGCAGTTTGAGTAAACAATTTTGATCATTAGTTGGAGATTGCCGACATCTATTTTATCGTTATTCTTGTAGATGTTCCCTGATTTATTGACTACCAGTCACTTCTGCAACCTCACCTGAGGGCCATCCAACTTAAATGTCGAGTCTACAATCTCATTACTAGGTATCTTCCCGGTGCATCCATATTGATCTTCCCGCAAAGTGGTCGTTCGAATCTTCGTTCATCAGCCAGCAGAGACCCCCACTGATTGATTCCAACTGGCTCTACTGGGTGAGGACTCTTATGCTGATCTAGCATCTGCATCTTAGATATTGCGTGCTTTGGACGGGCCCGAGCTACTTGTGAAGTAGATTGGGGTGCCCTAAATCATGAATCTCTGATTGTCGTCGAGACGATCCGGACGTGTCAGAAGCAAAGCGGCCGAGGCACAGCTGTACTACACCAACTGCGTTACGTGGTCAGATTCGACCATGCTTCACAGTGAGCCTTTTGTGTATGTTTTGTCTAGTGTTGGGCTTGGCTGGTGCATAGATTTATTGTTAAGACATAGACAGTCTGTGACACTGAGGTCTACAAGAGAGGAACGTGCCCAAGAACTTTCTATTGAAGCAAAGCAGGACAAGTATGATGCGTCAAAATGCTGACAGGTCTGACGCTGCTGTGGTGAGGTAGCAGTAAGCTGTCACGCATGTACGGATATGCCAAAGGCAAAGAGTCGAGGCGTGGCTACCCGTATCAACTCTGCACTGGCGACGTTCGCGAGTCTCACGTGACGATCATAGGCTTGAATGAGCCCAAACTGTGCTATCTGTCTTGACACAAGCAATCTTGAAACGGCTTATCTACAATAGTACAGAGAGGGGGCAGTGTCCAGACAAGGGGAAAGGTTTCTCTACAAAACTGAGAGGTCGCCGAATTTCTCCTGCAGCGGGTGTCAACGATGCTCAATGTTTGTAGCGTATCGTAGGTAGGAACACATACCTTGTAGCCCGGTACATGCCAGCGACCCTTAGAAACGAGCTGAGATGTGCGCTCGTCGATATCTGGGCGAGCGGCCACGACTTCGTCCTGTTTCACAGATCGCCATTAGCAGGCCTTTCTGCCCGAGTTCTCTTCTCATCCTCGAGCAAACGCTAAATACTTACCACAGTCAAGTCCTCGAACGGTCTCGCCTCCTCAATATTCCTCAACGTCTTCTCCAAATCCTTCAACTCCGCATCGACCTTGCCCTTCGTCTCCTCTGCGTTCTTCACAGCCTGCGCCTCAAACGCCTCAATCGCCTTGATCTGTCTGCCGACATCGTACGTCTTCGGCTTGAAGCTCGAGAAATGCTTCTCGATCTCGTCTACGACGGCCGTGTTCTTGAGCGTGCTACGGTAGTGGGCGAAGTCGACCGTTTGCGGCGCCTCGGACAGGATCTGCACTTTACGGCGGGCGTCATCGTTGCGCTTTTTGAAAGCGGCTAGAGCATTGGCGGTGCTGCCTCGTAGCCCGAGCTGGGTGCCGATTTTGCTCCAGTCGATTTTGAAGGCGGCGCTGCGCTGTTAGAGGAAGGTCAATTAGCTTCGTGTGGCTCCGCTACTGCTGGTTCTGGCCTGCAGGAGTATGGTCAACGTACTCCGACTGCCATTGTGATGGTTGGGGAACGCGGTGTTGAGTGGAGAGTCTGCTGATGCAAATGGGATGGGTTTGAGGTGATGAGGTCGAAGCCCCGAGGCTTGGCGGCGAGCTCCGATTCGGATCACGTGAAACGTTCTATCTCGCGAAACGATGGAAACTGGCAGCCGTGTTGGGAAACGACAATCTACCTGTTGTTCGAGCGAGTCGTCGCAGTCGTGGTATGTAGAGAGCGTCACGATGCACAAGACGACCATTAATGGTAGGTCGTCTCAATCCTCTTCATCACCACGATCACCTAGAGGACGATAAAGGGTTTTTTTGGTCCAGAGGTAGCCCTCGTAGAGTAGCCAACAGCCTCAACTTGCGCAAACCTCAGCCAGTGTGTTCTTTTCACATTGATCCCTAGATCGATCTCTCGCCTTGGACGCTCCGCCACAGCCTGAGCTCTATATACTAAGCGCCATGATCGAGTTGACGATATCGTTGTCGTTCTCCTTGAGTGCCTTGACGGCCTTCTTCCTCGACACACTTGCTTGAGCCATGACAAGCTCAATGTCCTTGGCCTCGAGACCAGAGTCATCCACCTCTTCTCCGTCGTCATCCTCCTCTTCCTTCTTAGCGTCACCAGTGTCGATAGCCTTGCCCTTGTCACCGTGATCGTGTCCGGCGTGCGAGTCAGCGCCTTGCTCGGCATTTGCGAGCTGTTGTGCTGCGGAGGCTTGAGCCTGAGAGTTCAGGTCCTCGATCTTTGCTTCACCGAAGATGCTGCGTTCCGTTCAGCATTTATTAAGCAATGGAGTGTGAGTGAGCGATCTTACATCCAGGTGTTGCTTGACGGGGACTTGTACACGTCGGGCTGGTTGATCACGAAGAGGATCTGGGGAATGTAGCGGTTAGCCTCTATTCGTGTTGCGTCAAGAGTGCGACCCAAAGAGCCAGCAGCTTGTTCTTCGTAGCCCGCGATTCATCTCTGTTGCTCAGAGAACCGGCTTTCACTCACGTTCTTCGGTCTCCGTAGAGTGACACGGGTAATGCCCTCGACATGCTTGAGGCCCAACTTCGCAATGGCCTTCCGTGCCTTCTTCTCGTTACGGGAGTGGACTGCTACAGATGCGCCAGCAGGAATACTGGCATCGCCAGCCTCGACTTCGGAGTCCGAGCTAGAGCTTGCATCGTCGACCTCGGCGCCCTTCTTCTCGGGCTCGTCAGGCAGCTCTTCGATGCGTGGGTTCGACATAGTATCTTCTAGTTGTCTGGAGTGTAGAAAGTACGGTTAGTGTGTGTTGTAAATTGTCGGACCGGTTGTGCGCCCATGCAGTTGTCGACAGCGAACTTCCTCTGTGTAGTGTCCCATGCGCTCTCAGCACAATGAGAGATCACCAGTGTTCGAGATCAAGCAAGCTGACTTACTGTACGTAGCGTTGTGGTCAAATGGTGCGCTTCACTCCAATGTACGTTGTGGTGCCCTACAGCTGCTTGGCCAAATGTGTGTAGCGAAGATGACATAAGCCGAAACCAGAACGGAGACCGCAAGACTCCATGAGGCACTTAAGGCACGAAATTCACTACAGTAGAATACATCGTTCGTCACGGACAGTTTGCAGTACTCGTAAAATCGCGAGTATTCTTGTGATTAGGGTCATAATAGGCTCGGCACATTGCAGGGTTGGTTTTCATGTCTTTTAAGCTCAAATCGCTGATGAAGGTACATGCAATCCCAATGGTCCTGCCCCGTAGCATACGCAAATGTGAAGCCTGACCCAACTTCCCTCGCGTTCTATGCCTTAGCAGCACCGCGAGCCTTGGCCAATGATTTCCGCACTTCGAAACGAGCCTAACGTCTAGATGTCAGCATGATACTCTTGGCCATGTGCAGCACCTCCCAGAATCCAGTGTAGTGCAGCGACGAGCCGTTCACAGCCGCTCCTGCAAGTATATAAGGAGGATAAGGAGACAAACCTGCTTCCTCAACCTCATAACCTTGAACCTCTCGAAGTCGGTCAAAGCCCTCCTCTTCGCGCTGCGATCCCTGTTCTTTGCCCAGGCGCTGTTGTCCCAGGTGCTCTCAACCCCGTGCTTCTCCCATAATGCCTTGAGGGCGCCGGTTCCAGATGCGCGAGGTAGCTGGGTGATGACAATTGGTGTGAGGGAGACGTCTGCGAGAGCGGCGGAGTGACGAGGAACGACGGATTCGGGCTTTGAAGAGGGGCCGTCAACGAGGATCTGCCGTGGTGTAAGTCAAAGCCTCACAGTGCTGCCTATCTTCCGGCTGTTCTTGAACATACGCGCTTGTGGTCGATAATCTCAACAATGGCGGCGAGTCTGTTGGTGTATGGACCAGTGCTGAACAAGATGACACGGCCGACTTCCACGAGTCTCCATTCCGATGCTTTGACCGAGACCTCTCCCATGCTTGCGGTAGTTGTTGGACGTGCTGGGAATTGGGGTTAGTTGTTGGGTGTCGCCGTCGTCGATGTTCTGCGTGGCCGCTCGAAATTCGCTTAGAGCTGCGGCGGACACTAGCTTCGGCGTTACGTTCGGCCCGCGAAACTACAGCCTTAACTTTTTGCGCAGCTTGTAAGAACTCCTTCTTTTCAACAACTCAACGGCCTCGTCAAGTGCATCTGAGGCTTTTCGACGATCTAGTCATGGATGCAAAAGCCGCTTGAGGCCATGCTCAGATGGACACTGTGCAGGCCTGCATCTTGAACTGGTATGCATTTCCCCTACCATTCGTACATCTTCTGGAAATTCACTTGAGTGATGATATAATTTGCGATTGACCCCAGCGACCGGAGGCCCTCGCCGGGGTCTCATAACGGCGTTGGTGCGATGATATTCAATCTTACATATTCTGACTTTGTTCCCCTTCGATCGTTGTCTTGCACATCTCAGCATCTCCGTGGGAGCTTCGATTACTGATGTCGTCTCGTTGCAATGACTAGTAACATGCTGCATACTTGACAAACTCCCAGACATCTAGAGGATTTTGCGTCTTGGGACGTACTAGAAGATGACGTTAACGCTTCCTTGAAGCATGTCCTTGACAGAGAGTACGATTTCACCACTGAAGCCCGAACCACTTCAGTGCATGGGCACTTCGTCTCTCTGCACGCAAGGTACAGCATTGAACAAATGTACGTTTCTTTTCCTTTTATCACACCCTTCGAGCCTTTTCTCGTCCGATGATTATAAACGCAATAGATAGTAATTGATCTCTTCGGGGCGATGATCGCTTTTTACACCAAGATCACTGAGGACACACACTTTCCCATCCTCGTCACACGCGTATTGATCTTTTTGGACGAACTGCTGACTTCTCTCCAGGTACACTGATTCGAATTAATTCCATATCTACGGCAACGGCCTTAGGACACGAAGTCTTATTGGTGACGTCGACCTTCAACAACCAGGTTCTGGTTTTGTACCACGTTGCCCGGTGCGTAATCTCCCAGACGAAGACGACACGTCGGAACGGAACCGTACATGCACACCAGAGAGACACATCCTGAACAATGTATATATAGGACACTACTTTTCTGAATACAAAGATTCCGTTCGTCCTCAAGCTCCTCTCTGGGACTGCTAGAGCTGAGCATTGGTACTGACCGGCCGAACTACAAGTCTAATACACAACACCCTAGCTTCCATCACCAGCGCGGTCCTTGGAGTCATTGCTTCGTCTCAGACCCTCAGGACATCTCGGTAACAAATCAATGGTCACAGTTCGATATAGCTCATTGATGGTCTACTGGTCTACCAATGAGTCTCCCCAATCTCCACCTTGTCTACATCCACGCCATCCTTGAACCACCTCTCGTGCTCCTCAATCTCGATATCGTTCCCGCTCATCATCCTCTTCCGCATCCTGCCGTCCGCCGCAAACGTCCTACCACCAACATGATCAGCTTCACTCACCAGCTGGCCTTCAGCGATGCAAGCCCCCAAAGCAGAACGAAGTGGCCCACCAGTGCTCAAGCCCATAACATCGCTTCCACTTCACCCCATCATGCGCATCCTGGTACTCATACCAGAATTGCACGGCGATTTTGTCGTCCGAGAATGCGAACAGCTCTTTCCGCAGCCTGTAGCTCTTCTCTTTGTCCCACCTTCGTGTCAGGAAGTCAACGATGGCGGGTTGGCCTTCTAGAAAGGTAGATCGATTGCGCCAGATGCTGGATTCGGTGTAGGCTTTAGCTACGGCTTGGGGATCTCTAAAGGGTGGGTGTATTAGTCGGGACTTGGGGTGGAATGGAGAGGGAGCGGAAGGAAGCACTTGCTTGCCGTTCCATAGGTTTTGAGCCTTCTTGACCTTTTGATGGGCGGTCTCTCTTGTGAAGGGAGGAGCGAGAGACATGATTTGATGGCCAGTGGAATAATCGAGAGGAAGGTAAAAGTTGCGGATGGAAGGTTAGTGGTGTAGCATAGACACTGGAACGCAGCTGCTAAGAGCGAGCAATCATGCATCTAGTCCAACCTTATGGGTATCTCTATCTTCATGCTGCTAGCGTACCGCCTCCAGCTCCAGCACACCTCACCTTCGCCCTCTTATGCATTCTGCACAGCATATTTCTCACGAAGCTGTGACCGCAATGACTCCAACTCGTACCCGACCTGATTTGGAATGTTGCATGACGTGAGACACCCCGCCATCGAATATATATTCTTAGCGCGGGGCTGCCCCGGCACGGCCGCGGGTGTCGATCAGTGTTTCAAATTCTCCCGCCTTCGAGTTCCTTCATGCGCAACTCTCGACTTCTATACATTTATCTTGACCATCCGCACCTTTTCGTCCCTACCTCGACAAAAGACAACAGAGCTCCCTCAGACAACAAGACTTCGGACAACAGAACGAATAGCAATGGCTCCTCTCAAGGTTGGAGATAAATTCCCCGAGGGTGTCAAGTTTGAGTAAGTTGTGCTCTTCGTGGCGCGAGGGATTCACAGTGCAGCTGTTGCCAGGTATCCTTGTTCTGCTCTGCATCTGTCGATCGATCCTGGTTCGATTCCTTGTGCCGAGGGAGCCACTCCGACAGCATCCGCGCCGTTGTGTACCTCCAGCGCATTGAATCGCTCGTCTTGTTCTGCTCTCTAAGTTGTATCCTGTTACTGCCTTCTCTTCAAGTCTTAGCTCAGTTGTACCGGCAGTCTTCGCGCAACAGTCAGCTAACAGCCTTTTCTATCAGCTGGGCGCCCATCACCGATGAAGACGCCAGCGCCTGCGGTCTCATCCAAGAGTATGACGCCAGCAAGCAGTGGAAGGGCAAGAAGGTCGTTCTCGTCAGCGTACCAGGTGCATAGAACTACCCTTCCCACTCCAACCCCATCGGCATTATGCGTACCAGAGTACGCGGAAGCTTACGTTATGTTGTATCTGTCTACAGGCGCCTTCACACCTGGCTGTCAAGCCCACCATCTCCCACCCTACATCGAGAAGTTCGACGAGCTGAAGAAGAAGGGCGTCGACATCGTGGCCGTCATTGCCTCGAACGATGCTTGGGTCATGTGCGCATGGGGCAAGGTCAACAAGATCCACGGGGATGGCATCGTACGTTCCCATTTGCCTTCCCCTGCTGACTTCTTTACGCAATCCGTCCTCCTGTCGACTTCCGTCTAGCCAATTGCGTCATGGACACCGAGCTAACGGTCTTGGCTTGCAGTTGTTGATGTCCGACACCAAGACCTTCTTCTCCAAGGAACACGCCTGGCAGGCGGGCATGGGCGATCGCAACGGAAGGTGGGCGATGGTCATCGAGAAGGACGGCACGATCAGCTACGCGGAGAACGAGAAGGACCCAAGAGGCGTAACTGTAAGTAGTTCCAGATTCTGCTTCTTCGTCTGGCTGCTCTCCTTTACGCTAATACCTCGCCAGGTCTCCGGTGCCGATGCTGTGCTCTCGAAGCTGTAAATAGGCACTATCTGATGCCGGCAAGCGCGATCTGTTCGTATAGATGGTTTGAGTCGCCTCGAGAATAGATAGACGAATGGACACGGATGTCATTCGGTCCACTGTGTGTACTTGCCGTTTCACCATCAGCAACCTCTTCAACTTATGCAGCCGATACAACGTTACCCGAATCTGAAATCCCTCCGTTCCCAACATGTCTGCCACAGGACGTCTACTCCTTCCTCTCGTGCCTTGTTTTGACCAACATCGCAGTCCTCAGCATCCGTTGCTCCACCTCCCCTTCCCTCAAGCTGGCGGCGTGTCGTGTATAACAACGAGCAAAAATTTCGCATCTGCCCATGAATCATCAGCACATCCTCTACCCATCTCCCGGACCCTGAGTACGACGGAAACTCACCAGGCACGATGACAACCTCCCCCCTCTTCGTCCTCACCCTCAACAACCTAACCTCGTCCTCCTGCTTCCTCTCACCTTCGCTTCCACCCTCTCTTTTCCCAACCATCCCATGCGCCAGCACCTCCGACGCTTGCACGAAATCCCACACCAGCCGCGCTATCTCCTCAGCCGACTGTTCTCCGGTCCCATCTTCATTATCCTCACGCCTCGCTCCGCGACCTCTTGACACAGTACCTACACCGTTGAATGATGAAGGAGGTGCAGTGCTGTTGGCGGTAGAAGTAGGATTAGAGGCGGAAGTGTGACTGAGACCGCTGGTCTGAACTATGGCGCCGTTGTTGCGCGACAGGACGAGCGTGCTGCGCACGCCGGGTTTTTGGGCGAGGCGCGTGAGCAGGGAGAGGCTGGATTCGCCAAGTGTTTGGGCCATGGTGTCGTTTGCGAGAGGTGAGCAAGCCGCGCACACGCAACCAGGTTCCAGGTTGTTTGTTGATCTCACGCAGGGATGAGATAAATAGAGTTCTGCCACGAATGGCCCGATCCGCCAGGGTCCTAGAAAAAGCTCGAGATGCAGCACTCCATGTGAAGGCTGCTCTCGACATTCAATCACTCTCCTCGAGCCTCACGCTGTGTGGGCTCTTGTCAAAAATCATCACGAGACGTAGAGAAGGCGGTTGAAGCACTATGGGCTCCAGCGCAAAACGGAAGAAAGAGAAGAAGAAAGATTTCCAAAAGCCGAAGCTCAAAGTCGGCAAGGCGCGGCCAAAAGCTGCGAATGCCACTGACACGTCCTTCCGTGCCAAGTGTAAGTACTGCCTGGAGCTGTAGTGTCTTTCTCGTCTTTTCGTGTTCATATCGCTAACCCCCTCCCCAGCCATTGTCCTGAACCAACAATCCATCCACTCCGCCGCCCCAACCTCCACCGCCCAGTTTGCGCACACCCTCTCCCTCCTCTCCTCCAAAAGCGACACCCAGCGTCGCGACGCCCTCTCCTACCTCACAACCTCCACCATCGCCGCCCTCGCCGCCGGCCAGCCGCTCCCACAGCCGGTTCCCATCATCCTGCCCCGACTGCACTCGCTCCTTCTTGACGGCTCGACGGCTGTGCGCCAGCAGCTGCTCAAACTGCTCGCCGCGCTTCCTGGTGCCGAGATTTCGAGCCATGAGGTCGAACAGCTGCTGCTGTATGTGCGCGCGGGGATGACGCATCTGGCGGCCGACATCCGCACGAGCAGTCTGGAGGCGCTAGACTGGCTCGTTGCCGTGCAGGGGGAGGTCGTCGTGAGCTGTGCTGGCGGCTGGGCAAAGACACTACGCATTCTCCTCGGCCTGCTCGCCTGGAAAGTGGCCTCGAACCCCGGCGATAATAGCAGTGTTGTCGGCGATGGTGGGAGATGGACCAGCGTGCCCAAAGCCACGTTCGGCAAAGTGGGCGGCGAAGCCAAGATGCAGATCAGGCTGCTCAACTCGCTCGCTCTCTTCCTGCGCGCTGGCCTCGCCGCACCAGCGGCACAACAAAACGGCCCCCGGCATCACCCGGACCATGCCGTACCGTGGGGGTTTCCGCTCCGTCACACCGAGTGCCATATGCTACCCACACGGTCCAATCCCTTCAGTCACCTCAACCTCTTTGGGGCGCCGCGCGACGCGGAGAATGAGATGTTCGAGGACCGCGAGGACAGGCAGCGCTGGTATGCGGAGAACGTGGGCGAGGCGGTTGAGGCGGACTTGGAGGGCGCGAGGAAGGAGGCTGGAGAGGTGGGGAGGCAGCGGCAGGGGTGAGGAAGGTCGTTGCTGAAGGGATGAATGGGTTCACTTTGGATGAATGATGTGGGAGGGTTGGATCCAGTTGACGTGTTTGTTTGGGAGCATAGCGACGGTGTCGGGCGTTGTGGAATTGGTCGGGCACACTGTGTTCACAAGGCATTTCGTAGAAGCTCGTTGAGTCGATCTCAGATGGAATGTAGACAACGAAGTGAGATATGACTCTCCTCTATTCAAATTCGCCCAGACATAAGTGCCAAAAGGAAAGAACTGGCTACCAGCTGCCAGAAGAGTAGCACCCTCCACATCTTTCCCACCACCACTAATTCGCCCAGACAAAGTGCCAAAAGGAAAGAACTGGCTACCAGCTGCCAGAAGAGCAGCACTCTTTCCCACCACCACTCCGAGCCACCGATTAGTTGAAACCCCCGCAGTCCCCCTTTCTGAATGAGCCTGTGATTTACAGTCAGTGACGATAGACCAACGAGTTGGTGGGATGCTCTTACTAACTCGTCGAGAAGACCGACGTGTGGAAAGATGAATGAAGTTGGGAGCTGCTTGGTGAGATGCGCAAAGTACGTAGGAAGAGAACTCACCGTGAACAAAGGGACGAGAGGCCCGCCACCACCCCTGGAAGTCACCGTGGATCGGTGTACCATCCAGTCCTCTGATTGTCCGAAGGGTGTACGTCTTCAACGAAAAGCCCATGAGCTTGTCATTTCCAAAACGTACCGAGCATGAAATCATGCAACAGAGGGCCCACCACCAACCCCTGGAGTTGCGAGCGTCCAGCCGAAGCCGGGTTCGCAGAAACCAGACCTCTGTAAGTGCTGAGTTTGACGCCTTGCAGCTTGCGTTAGAGGGCCCACCACCACCCCTGGATGAGTCGTGATCGTAACCTGGAAGCGAGTATCAAGGCCCCGGAGTGCTGGGCGTCCCCAGACACAATCGGGGCTCCGATAACGCGACCAAAGGCTACGACCGTGCACTTCCAGTCCTCTGATGTTCAGTTTAACGCCTTAGAGCTTGCGGGGGAAGGGGGCAGAGGGCTGGAGCCACGACCAGTAACCTGGAGGCGAGTGTCGAAGCCACGGAGTGTTGGGCGTCCCCAGACACAACCGGGCTCCGACAACGCGACCAAGGCTAGGGTCATGGACATCCAGCCCTCTGGCTGAGTGTACGCCTTAGCAGCTTGCGAAGGGGGGGGGCAGAGGGCTGGAGTCAAAGATCGTCCGACCTGAAGCGAGTGTCAAAGCCACGGAGTTCTGAGCGTCCCCAAAACACCCGGGTTCTGATCGTGCACGCACAGGCTGAGCGTCATGAACTTCCAGCCCTCTGTCTGAGTTACGCCTTAGCAGCTTGCGAGGAAGAGAGCTCACCACGAACCCCTGGAGGTACGGCACCGGTGAGAAACTTACTGATGTTGATGGGAGAGGGAGGAGGTCAGGGGAGAGGGTGGGGTGGGAGGGGAGGTGAGATGCCGTTGTCAGCTTCGCGACGCGACAGGCGCGACACGCGAAGAGGATGGCAACAGTGAGGTGAGAGACTTACCTGCAGAGGAACCGTGGTGATGTTGATGATGGTATTGGTGTTGTGGTTGATCATCAATGGCCGAACGAGCGCGAAGGGGGGGAAGTAGCGGGCGGGAGAACAAGTGCGAGAGAAAGGATGTAGAGGTGAGTGAGTTGAAAGGAAGATGGAAGGATGGAGGAGGGAAGGTCCTTAAATACCTCAGAACTCAAAGCGCGGACCACAGCGCTAGTGCAGAATCAACACAATAGACAATAGGAGCGTCGTGATCACGCGTCTCGGATATTCGCTAGTCGGAGGTTGGATCCGAAGTGAAGTGAAGTGAAAGTTGGGCAAACTTCACTTGGTTGTGGAAGGTGAAAAAGAAGCTTCAGGCAGGTGCGAGCTTCGACGAATCGTTCCGAACTCAAAGCAGGGAGCTGCTCCTGAGAGCACGTACACTTCATGCATGTTCAAAGACACATCATGTGTACTGTGTGGATGTTGCTGTGTGATTCGTGAGAAGGATAGAGGATCTTGGACGGGGGCAATTTGAGTTGTGGATTGGGTCTGTTGGAGTAACAAGCCGAAGACTAGAAGATCACGATCCATAGATCAGAGGTCGATGGAGGCTTCGTGACGTTCATTGATGGAGCCGATCTAGCACTTATTGACAAACAGGAGAGAGATTGGTGGGCAGTGCCCTTCCAAAGTGAGATCCGTCAGAACTCAAAATGTTAAGCTTTTGGGTATGAGAAGGGTCAGACTGAAGTTAAAGTTCCAGAACACAAAGAGCGTGGCATTTGAAATCTTCACTTGGTGGCCAAAACCCAGTTGCAAGCGCTTGATTACTTCTTACAGTCTATTCTATGACTGAGCATGTCACAAAAGTACACACGTTTATCGTGTCTACAAACCAAGAGGTGTCAGCTATCCGGAGGCAGTACCTTCAAGCGGGTCAAGCTTACGCTTTGATTTCGAACCGGCTGCCGTCTTCCTCCCGTCCTGCCACTCCCCTCCCGCCCGCTACCGTTACCGCTAGCTTCGCTACCGCTCGTTGTCATCCTCAGGGTCATTGCAGCCTTCAGAGTCGTCAACGTTGTATTCGACGTCATCGTCCAAGTCAGACTCCAGTGGTTATCAGAACTGACAATTGTGACGGTCGTGCTGTGCAGCACCAAATTGACCATGCCATCGTTGGCCGCGACGAGCCTGATAGTTACGTTACAAGGCGGAGCAAGGCGGCTTGCACTCGGTAGTTTTGTCGTGATACGAAACTCCCGTAGACGAAGATGCGTGCGATACCTTTCGAGCTGATGATCACTTTGTCTCCACTCTCCACGACCACGGCGTCCCATACGCGGATAGTCGGGAAGATTTTGGGCCTTGATGTCCATGTTGTCTCCCATCTCGTCAGTCTCGCGGCGCCAGGCGCGAGAGACGGTCATACCGACTTTAGCCTCTACGAAGGTGCTTTCTTCGGTCTTATCGGTTCCATCGTCCTCGTCCTTTGTGTAGATTTTCGTAGGTCCCAGAGCGTCCATGGTCATTGTGTCTCTGGTGTTGGTGATCACAGGATCTCTGGTTTCAATGGCTAGGCCCACATCAGCCTTGCTCGCTAGATTGAGGGTAGAGGATAGCGTCTTGGAAGTTGTGGCTGGAACACGAACGAGCGAGACAGGCCTGAGTAAAGAACAAAGCTGGTGGAGTGTCGCTCTTGACTGTACATCGGGTTGCTCAGAACTATTCGGACTGATTCGATTAGACCGTGGTTCAGTGTGCCACTTCGGGCGGGAACAAGAAGAAACGCTGAACTACGAGGAAGGAGGCTCTACTAAGCTGGTTTATAGAACTATAAGAATCGCGATAGTTGTAGTATTTCTGTACTATTCCTGCACTGTGTCTGCATCGTCCATGCTTAGCTACCATTGCTTTGCCCCTGTGTTATCAGCATGACCACGTTGCTGCTTGTCCTGTACTAGCTTTGCGACGTCTTTGTGTTACTACGGCACCTGTGATTAAGATAGGCGATACAGAACGTCACCTCAAATGGTGTCTGTGTTCGATTCAGACAAGCGGAACTTTCTTCTGCTTTTTGCAAGATCTGAAGGCAGCAAGAATGTACGAGAGCGCTTTCAAGCTGCCTGGGATTGCAAATCCCGTTTTTCTTTTCTGATCTTCATAGCAGGGGGCGTAGCTTCTTGATCAAAACTGTCTCGCGGTCAGGACTGATCAGCAAGAAGAGATATGCTTGCGCGTAGATGAGCGGTTTCAGTCGGATACAGAGTTGTCGAACTTGGTACTGCTGTGACGTTTGTTAATGGCAGGCTCGAACGATCGAATCTCAAGTGACTTGAGAGTAGGGTATTTGGGCACAGAGGACGAAGAGGGTTGAAAAGAGGTCGTTGCAATGAAGACAGTCTTGGGAGTTAAAAGCATCGAATGCAAGGGTTTTCTCGCTTGACAGAAGTGCTCCTTTATATACCCTTACAATTTTGTTGGTGTAACCAAACACTACTGTGGTTCGATCTTCGGCTCCTTAGTCTAGGAGGATAGGACACACGAACTCGTCTGGACGGCAGGGGTGGGTGCCACTAGCACAACAACTGCTATCAGAGTGCATAGTGCCACCTGCTATGCGCACCTGTGACAGGACAGGGGAGTCTCGGTGTCACCACTACTGTAGCTAGAGCAGCCCGTTCTAAACCCGTAGTGTACAAAAAAGCGCCTCAAGGTATTCAGTTATTTTTTGTCTGTTTTGGCTGACATCCGTCGAACATTAGAGGAAGCAGGGCGTTCTCGCTTAGTCAACGTGAGCCTCGAATACTAAACCTCGTTCGCCAGGGGTGAAATACCAACTAGCGCAACAACTGAATCATCAGAGCGCTAGTAATCGCATTATTGCGCACCGGGCGTTCCAGGGAAGTTGACAGGTCCCTGCAGATTCAGTAGCCCTTTCTCGGCCCCCTTAGTGAGAAAGGCGCCCCACGGCATTCAAGTGAGCCATCCGCTCCATTCTTCTTTATCTTTCTTTCATGTTTGAGTTGAACTATATGCACATTACATGCACATAGGCAGCACTGGTCGTCAGGATTGAGCCGAATGGGTCTTAAACAGCACAGTGTGTGAACAGAGGCGCGAAATGACGGCAAAGATGAAGTGAATCTAGAGGAAGTGAATTGGAACGACCCACGCTAGCACTTCTTACCTTCAACACAACAACCAATTCAAGCCAAAGTCAACCTTCCCACATCCTTCTCTTCTTGATCAAGCCCACGACCTTGCACAATCAAGTCCGTCCTTGTGTCAAACATCTTCAGTCAGTATGGCGAACGTCCAGTGCAGGATCAGCGAGATCACTCCGGGCAGTCGCGTCACTCGGGTCCATCTGCGCATCAGAACCTCGGCGTCCGGTGACAGAACATACTTCTTCACGACATCCGGAGACCCTGCTGGACTGGAGGAAACCAAGGAGACCACAGGCCTGTCAATCGAGTTGCTCGAACCAGCGGAGCTCGCAGAGGCAGCGGATCAGAGGTCAGAGGTTAGTCCAGAGCAACAACTAAACAACCCCTTGACTGACAACCACCTGCAGAAAATCTTCAATCAGCGATGGATCAGGCTTTGTGGCCAGAAGAGAGGCTCCAGCCAGTGGCGCTGGTAGTGCTGCTCCGAAGAGGGCCGCTGAAGACGATATGACACCAGAGGAGATGAAGAGACAAAATTCCTTGAAACGGGACGCATACCTTCCAAGAATCAAGGCGGTACCAGTGACGTTCAAGGCCCAGCACGACCCAGCTGGAGAGGGATCGATCAAAGCTTCAGCCGCGAGGAGCGCTTCAAGGGAAGGCCTTGTCAACAAAGAGTTGTCAGGGCACCAGTATCTCTCCCCTACTGCTCTTTGGAATATTCAGATACTAACAGGAGCCTAGGTGCAAGACCCTTCCCCCAAGCCCTTCTACTGCCACCGCCACTCAGACGGTACAAGCAAGCTCACACAGCAGCAAGCCATCAGACGAAGACAAGACACTGGGGACGAAGAACGTATCAAAAGTCGAAGTCATTGGTCTTAAAACTCCTCTCCGCGCAAGTTCACAAGGCGAAAGCCGACTGATCGAGAATGCGACGAGCGAAGACGCACCAGAGAACGGATTCACACGCATCGGGGACAAGGTCTTAACCAGGTGATCTAGCGATGGGCAATACCACGTCAGAAAAATCCGCAGAGTCCCTAATCAGCGTGATCCTCTCGACTCGGATCCTACCCATCCTGTCAGATTCGACAACGGAAACTGCTGGTCGAACCAGGTCTTTGAGGATGTAGATGTGAACGAAATCAGGAAGATGATTGACCTGTTTCGTCGCCCTCGTACTACGCCGGCTGGTCTTCTGGAGGAATCGGATTTTTCCACGGCGGGCGATGTGGTTCTCGCAAGACGAAAAACACACGACATCCCGAACTTCTTCCCAGCGCATATCGGGATCGACTACCCCCGGGCAGCGATGGTATCCGCACCTATCTGGTCCAGTTCATCGACGACAAGCGCAAGGAGATCCTCACCACCAAAGATATGTGGGATATGTACGACGGTTCTCCCCACAATCTCAGCATCCACGGCATGCAACTGTGGCCCGGTTGCAAAGATCCCGATGCTGCTCCGAAAAGGAGCCCCGACAAGTTTGGTCCGGCAGGACTCATCGGCCAGCAGTGGAGCTGAGGGGTGGAGATCCTACAACCACGGAGCTCGTGTCTTCACTCAACCACAACTGCCCCGACCGTACAGTCGACGCGTGCTCCTTGTACTTCTCATGATCTCCTTTCTATATCTCTCAGTCGTCGACTGGATGGTCCTTCGAGTTAGGCTGCAGGTGTGGATTTCATAGCTTCCTGGCGGGACGATCTCGACAAGAGGGCATCAGCGAGACGGGTTTCGGTCTGACATTTCGTTGAGCCATCTTGAGCTGTATTTCGTTGTACTACATCTGTCAGTACGATGTTGAAGGATCGAGAGCTCGAGGATGGATGGGAGTGGACGTTGGATTTGACTCAAGGAGCTATGCCCGCTGCGGTTAAGCTGGAGCGGATACCTCGAAGCGGATCTCATGTGCAAGCCTCATAGCACTCGACCTCAGTCCTATCCACACCACGTCCATGGCATAGCTTTGTACCTTTCTAGTGACTGTTTTCCAATCCCATACGCTCCACTGTGTTCTGAGCCCTGAGAAAGTTGTTAAAGCGGTGACTGTGACAGAGCCTGGAGACGCGCGATACTGCTCACAGCAACACTCCTTACCTTAAGCACACAAGTTCAATGAACCGCCACATCGAGTTCTCTATATTGCAACAGCATAGCCTTCTAAGTTTACACTCCAATACCCATTCCGCTACAGATCTTCGGAGGACTCTGTACGCTGAAGCTTGGCGGAGTCCTTCGTACAATGAACCACTTAGTATAACAGGATAGAGGTCCTACCTTCTTTATTGCAGCTATCGTAGAGCCAGACAATCATGTATTGAACAGCCATGACAGAGATTCATCCGACAAAGCAATACGTCTTCAGTCATAGCACGGTCATCACTGTAAGCCAGAGAGATTACTAGACATATGCTTCATGCAAAAAATATACACGTTCTAGACTTCTTTTGCTCGCGAGTAATGTTGTGGGTAGCGCACTGGGTCCATTCCTCACACGCAGCAAGCTCCCTCCACCATCCGTCTGATAGCGTTTACGTATTCAAATGCCTCTCCCTTGAAGCCTGCGACTCACTCCCGACCCAAAACGACTGCCCGATTTCTCTTGTCATTTCCAGTCTCGCGAACCCTGTACTACCAACGAAAGCAGAGCCGCATCCTCCAAGACCACATCATGGTGGGCAGGGAAACACACATGTATTCACTACTCCGCTCCCTGCGTTCCCATCCAGCATAAACGGTATCTGACCTCCCCCGATTCATCGGGCCCTACACCCCACGATCGAGGTCCGTGAAGATTTGCCCGAGGAATACTCGGCAGACACTTCTCACCTGCTTCACGGCCATCGGCCTTTTGCATCGTCAAACTTTCGCTCACCGGCCGCTAGGATGCGTGCAGAACGATGTCGCTGCAAATGGTTATCACTTTTCTGCTGGCCCTTTCAAATCCAGGCATGCGTGGACGACATGTTCGTCTGTAGCGCACTGGTCCCCCCTTGCTCATCAGTTGGTCTCTGGGCGTATGAGGGCGAATCTTACTGTTGGAAGGCACTCATCAGGCGGCTGCTCCGAACTCTGTGCAGCCTCGTCCGCATGGACAGACATCGAGTCTCGAGCCACTCAACCTATGTCCACTTTGGGTGGATCTATAGTAAAGGCACCATGAATGGGTTGACGTTAGAGTGAAGTACTTAAGGTTATCGTTGTAGACGCCGTCGGCCCATGTACCAGGCTACAAGAATCCATCGGGTATCGCCTCCCTCCTACACGTACAAGTCTCACTACTCTCATCGCACAATCCTACAGTCACCAGAGACAGACGCTCGCGGCTCAGTGCACGGTACCGGCCAGTACTTTGATACTTACAGCATCCTCTCCAGTACAGCCGTATGCTCTAGAAGACTCTGGCGACGGAAAATCGCCTTTGGGATAACGACGAAACGCCATGCAGCGACGTCACCCCTTGAGCAAGATGAAATCCTGCCGACAGATAAGAAAACCACGAGCGTGCCTGTGAACAATGAGACAAGCCCGGTCCCAGAACCTGACACGATGCGCCCGCCCATCGCTTGCCCCCCCCCCGTTCTGCTAGAATGCCGAGCGAACGAACGCCAACGCCATCTAAAACAAAGAACCCCGCACGCGCAGACCCTTCAAATCGTCCATATCTACACCACCAACACATACAGTAAACCCCGGCTTCGCCATCATCACCTCAGATCGTCCGAAATGTCCTGGCGGCGCTTGCTCTCCATCCCGGTCACTGTCGGCGGAATCGGGCTCTGACTATGTGAGCTCTCAAACCTCGTCAGCATGGCGGCGGAGGTGAAGTCGTTGCTAGCCTCGAAGCTGGGCCGCACGCGCTCGGCGCTCTGGCGCATACGGTCGAAGCTCGGGCGCGGGCGGTCCAAACTGACTCGCGCCGGGCGCTCGAGGCTCAGGCGTTGCGGGCGCTGTAGGTCAAGGCTGGGCCGCTGGGTGCAGTCGGTGCCGTCGCTGCCATCGTGGGAGCGCGGGTTGTTGTGCGTGGTCGTAATGGAGGGCAGGTAGATTGGGCGGGAGTCGTCATAGCGGCCATGGGCGCTGCCATTGGCGATGGTGTTGGGGCCGTTGCCGTTGGCTCCGTTCATGGGCTTGGAGAGGTCGGAGGAGGAGGTTGAGGTTGCTTTTAACGGAGGTGGGAGGATCTCGACGTCGACATCCTTGAGATAGTCGAATTTGCCCTGGCGGATTTGCTCGCGAATGATGTCGACGTCGCGCGGGTAGTAGATCTTCTGGAAGGCCTTTACGGCGAAGCGGGGAAGGAGACAGATGACGATGGTGAGGAGGGTGAGAGCCAGAAGCTCAGCTGGGTGTAGACCTGGGGCGCGGCTTCGTAGAAGGTGAAGCCGGCTGTGAAGCTGAGTAGACGCCGGTCCAGAACCAGATGAGGAGGATACTGATAGCCGTGATGAGGACCATGAGCCAGTCCCACCGGTATGTGTTGAGGAGAATGTAGACGTTGACTACGACGATGGTGGCGTTGGCGACATACACACCCATGCGCTTGCCGTCGTTGACATTTTGGCCGCTCTCGGTGGCGAAAGTGGCAGGTGAGAAGACGAGATAGGTCATGAAGAAGCAGATCAGTGATTGGTAGAGGCCATCGATCATGTAGGTCCTAAAACTGTTAACATTGTACAGACGTAGCCGGATCAATAGCACACACCAGAACTTGAGTTGTGTCCACTCTTTTCGCTCAATGCCTCGCCTGTACAGCTGGGGTACAGCTAATGACACCTTGTCGTCGACGTCTTGATCCAGAATGCCCATAAGAATGACTGGTAGGGAGGTGAATGCCAGGTTGTAGAGCAGAATGTATGTGTAGTCGAAGAGATACGAGCAGTCGAAGTTGTTATAAATTTGATACCAGAACAAAGCGAAGGTCCAGACAATGTTCTGTGTTTGGTCAGAGGATGATCAGGACATTGTAGTGCGAGGCAGCTTACCTTGTAGAAGAAATTGGCGATGGTCTCCGCCAACCTCCTGTATGACCAACGACCGTGAACAAGCACGAGTCGGGTTAGGAATCGGAATTGGCCAATCGCGTAGTCGGATGACATGACAGCTTGTCTACCTTCTTCTCCAGCTATGCCGACTCCGACATGAGCCTCCTGGATCATAGCAACATCATTGGCGCCGTCTCCGATAGAAAGCGTGATGACGTCCAGTCCGTTCTTCACCATCTGCACAACTGCAGCCTTTTGACTTGGACTCACTCTGCAGCAGAGCACGGACTTGCACTCCTTACATAAAAGTAGGAATTTCTGCCTCAATTCATCGTCAAGCACATGCTTCAGCGAGTCGCCGTCGATGACAAGTGCGTGTGTGGGCGCTGGAGGCTCGTGGTTCTTCTTCGCGGCCTTGAGTTCCTCGTCGGACCCTGTCTTGTTGAACGTGGCCAGCAGCCTGTCGAGTTCCGCGCCGGCCCGTTCGGGCTTGTCTTCATCAACTTTGAAAACAATGAGGTCCATCTCGGTGCTTAGAAGATTGCAAGAGAAGCCAATGTTGATAGCTGTTTCGACCTTGTCTCCGGTCAGTACCCAGAGCTTGATACCAGCGCTTGCAAGTAGCGCAATCGCGTCTGGGACACCGTCTTGTAGTCTATCCTCGATGGCAGTGCCACCCAAAAGCGTGAGCTCTCTTTCAATAGCATCCGAGATCTTCTCAAGTTTCTCATCGCGATCTTGTACTGAAGACGCGGCGATGTCGTGTTGTTTGTTCCAGAGTTGGTACTCCTCCTCGGCTAGTTCTCGCTGTGCTATACAAAGCGTTCGTAAGCCTTCGCGTGCGAACAGTTCTAGATGCTCGGCTGTGGCTCTCCTAAGCTCTGGCTGCTCGCCACGTCTAAGTCTGGAATAGATGATACTGTCCGCGCCTTTGCAGAAAAGCATGATTTTTCCGTCCGGCATTCTTATGATCGCACTCATCCTTTTCCTAGAAGAGTTGAACTCTAGCGTGTTCAACACTGTGTACTCTCGCTCCTCGCCCATGACGTTCACAATAATACCGTCGTTAGTACGTCCCAGTACAGTGAAGCCGCAGTCGCGGGCTGTCGCAACGAGGGCAGCCTCGTCTGGTGATTGAGCTTTGAACTCAATCTTCGGAGGATCGCCGGGTGTTCGCTCGGTGATGACTGTGTGACACAAGGCTAAGGCGAGCATGAACTGTTCGTTCGCAAACTTCTGCTCTTTGCCGGCTTCTCCCGCAAGGTCAGAGATGAAATCAGGGGCGACGAAGGTCAAGTCCTCGTCACGAAGGTACGGGTTGGGGTGGATCTTTCGAATGTTCTTCAACATTCTTATGCGATCCTCAGCAATCTGTTTCCGGGCGCGAGCACCCTCCACTTCTACATCAATGCCTTGGCGTTTCTGCATGCCAGCTTGCGCCTCGGTATACGCTTCGCCATAGGGAACACCATTGATAGTCGCTTTCTTGAACTCCATGACATTCTGAGTAAGCGTACCCGTCTTGTCCGAGAAGATGTACTCGATCTGTCCTAGGTCGTCCGAGATGTTCCACGATTTTGGTGTGCAGGGATAGTCGAGCTTCGCGTGGTACATGTACGTATCGCTGTAGATGAAGAACGCTTGTGCGGTCCGAATGATTTCCAGAGTAATGTAGAGTGATATGGGAACCAAGTTCTGGAACAGGATCACAGCGGCCCAGAAGGTGATGAAACCGTTGATACCGGGTGTGCTTCCGTAGCCGCCGAAGTCGAAGAAAGCGAGCGAATTGTTGCCTGAGCCCCATGCGTGTCCCGAGACAACGGCTGAAACTAGACACATGATGAAGAGGATCACGAAGTTGTAGATGACGTTCCAATTGAGATCTCTTGAGATCTTTGCTCGCTTACTAGGCGTGATGCCTGAGTTAAGCATGATCTTAGTTTCTTCTCCGGTGAAGACGACTACACCGAGAACCCACTCAGTATTTCTGATAGAGCACCCTCGTAGAAGGAGATTGTTGATAGAGATGGGTTCAGCCATATCAGTACCAGGAGCCTCCACGTTGTCGGGATCCCGTTGCTGCCATCTCGCGACTCCACTGTAAGAGTAGAGATTTGCGTGAGGTGGTTCGCTCTCGATCATGAAATTGGTCCTCTCGCAATCTCGTGCGTGTCTGACTTGCCGACCGCTGTGCAGTGCTTGCCTGACTTTGAGATTCGTTTCCCCGTCAAGGTTCTTCGTTTCAATATAGCAGGCGCCGTCCGGATCTGACGTTGAGAGAACTACGATATCGGCAGGAACCTGCTCCTCGTTGTAGAGGCGAACAAAGTCGCCGACTTGTACGCTCTTCCAGTAGTCTTTTGTAAATCGGGCCTTTCCTGGTGGCGTTAAGGTGGGATCGATGAGACTACCATAGAAGCGCTTTATCGGTGCACTGGCACCGGCCTTTGCAGTCGGCACAGTGAGATGACTGTTAATTTCGTCCACTCCAGATTCCTCATACGACATTGATGTGGCAGGTCGTTCTTCAACTTCTTCCAGAGGCTCATTCCCAAATTGTGTCTGGCCCAGCGCTGGCGAAGGAACAGGTGTCATCTGGATTCCTTCTTCGCGGCCTCCATGGCGGTGTGAGTGTTGGCTGAATACAGATTCGCGTCTAGTCTCTATCGAGGGTCGTGCCTCGTCCATAGCTCTCTCCGCATAGCTTTTACCCTTAATCTTCGATCCGTTGCGGCCCTTCCACAGCCTCCACACAAATGCGATGGCCCTCGAATTGGCCTTCTTGAATCGTCGCCACAGCGAGATGTTGTCTTCTGCAGTATTGACATTGTTCCAATCGACGAGGCGGTGGATTGCCTCGTTGTTCAACTCGTTGTCAAGAACTGTTCTTCGCCAGTCCTCAATCGCGTCCTTTACCGCGGTCACGAAGAGAATGACTATCAGTGGCACCGCGCTAAGTCCGGGATTTGAGGCACCGAATATGGAGAAGATCTGGACGTAGCAGTTGAATTAGCTCCGGCTACCTGGCAGTTTGGTCTGCTACTTACGGAGAGAATGATGATGAAGAGAAAGTAGACGTTGGCAATGTTGTGAAACTGAAACCACAGGTTCTTCGGCACGAAACTAACGGGTGTATATTTTGCCGTCCTGATCTTATTCCTAACGAAGTAGGTGAGCGGGTGTCCTTGTTCGTCTCTTGCGTCTTGAGGCAATGGCCGGTTGAAGAAGATCCTTCGTCCAGGGTCCTGCCGCTCTTCGCTCTCGTCATCTTCTTCGGCGGCCTCAAGATCCGTCCCAGCCGACTCTCTCCTTTTCTCGACGGAACCTGCACCCTTGTGATGGCGATCGAAGATGTTCTGCCGTTTCCGCCGCCTCTTCTGTGTGCCTACCCTGCGAGTCGCCCATCTTATTCGCTTGGTTGGAATTGACACCTCGCTGTCCTCTTGGTAGGGTTGTATGGCCATGTCTTGGGGCGATGCGCCGTCCGCGGAACCTCCTGTAACGTGAAGCGCTGTCGCAGCGCACCGGCGTTAGCCGGACGTCGTTGTTGTCGCAACAGTTGCTGAGATATGTCGTCTGCCAGAAGCAGCGGTGCTGTGCGGTTATAGTAGCGACAAGCGAGTAGTGTAGCGAACGAAGTGTAACTTGGGATGCTGGTCGTGGTGAGCGGCGACGGTCCGGCGAAGATCGGAGGAAGCGAATGTTGTTGTTGGTGATGTATGCGATCGCGAATAAAGTCTCCGGGCAACTGCGTCGGTATGTCGTGTTGATGGCTATGGAAGTAGGAGTGGAGTAGGATTGAGGTAGTTATCCCACACGCTGCAAGATCTGTACACGAGAGTATGACAGCTTGGCGGCGTCGAGTTCAGACTGTGATGCTGAGAGGTGCTGACAGAGCGCAATGTGGGTCTCCCATGCTCGAGGGACGGAGCTCGTCCAGCACACATTTACCCACGGAGTTCCGAATGTACCGGTGTAGCACAGCAGACAAGACTCTGCATTCACCGCAGCAGCAGACGATGTTTATGATCAAGACAAATTGGATGCCTTGAGCTTGAACTTGAGCTTGAGCTTGAGCTTGA